>AWOL01S0002065.1:81364-104209 GCA_000715115.1 Nicotiana otophora | reverse complement strand
TGTTGGTATATTTGGTTGAGGTCCCGAGGGGCTCGGGTGAGTTTCGGGGTGGTTTCGGACCATTTCTAGGCCATTCTTAGTTGCTGGTTTTTGGCCATAGAGGTATGCATCGCGATCGCGGACAAATGGTCGCGATCACGAAGAGCAATTTTGCTGTTTGGGCACTGTGAATCGCGGTCACGGAAGCCTTTTCGCGATCGCGTAGAGGAAAATCCTGTTGCACTGACCCAATTTTGAAAGCTTATATCTCGCAATCTATAAAGAATTTGGAGATGATCTAAAATTAAATATTGTAGCCCTTGATGTCTAGTTTTCAGAAATGTAAATCAATTATCATTTGGAGTTGTGTACAAAAAGTTATGGTAGATACGCTACAAGTTGTCTGGGAAGATTTTGGAAATCTCTGTTGCATAGAGCTGACTTTGGAAGCTTATATCTCGAACTCTCTAAAGAACTAGGAGATGAGCAACAAATGCAAGTTATAGCCCTTGGTGTCTAGTTTCCAGAAGGTTAAACCATTTGCAATTTGGAGTTCTGTACAAAATGTTATGACCCTTATATTAGAGGTTGTCTCGAAGATGTTGGGGAGTTTGTTCTTCGCGATCGCGATTGGTTTTCTGCGATCGCGAAGAGCAATTTTGGGGCTGAAAATTTTTGTGCTTCGCGATCGCGAAGAGTAAATACCTGGGCAGTAGCTATATTTCGAAGTTTCAGCTATTTTTAACATATTTGGAGCTATCGAGCTCGGATTGAAGCGATTGTTGAGGCGACTTTTACCATATAGATTGGGGTAAGTGTTATATATCCGAAAGTGATTATACTTCATGATTCTGTGGTTATATTCATCATTTATTTCGGATTTAAATGGACAAAAGCAAATGTTTTGCAAACTCTTCCAAAAATAAAAATTTAAGATTCGGAGGTCGAGTTGTTATCGGAATTTGATAAAATTGGTATGGTTGAACTCGTATCGGAATGGGTGTTCGAATTTTTTAACTTTTGTCGGGTTCCGAGGTGTGGGCCCCACGAGTGATTTTTGAGCTAAAAGTTTAGATATTTATGAAAAATTAGCATTTTCTTATGAAATTAATTACAATGAATTTTATTGACGGAAACGAATTAATTATGACTAGATTCGAGACATTCAGATACCGATTTGCGAGGCAAAGGCATATCAGAGTAAATAATTTCACTCACTGAGGTAAGTAACAGTTTTAAATCTGGTCCTGAGGGTATGAAACCCTGCATTTTGGTATCATGTGATTATTTTGAAGGTGACACACATGATAGGTGACGGGCGTGTGGGCGTGCACCGAAGGGATTATGACTTGGTCCGTCCCGGAAAACTGTAAAGTTGAATAATTTGTTGTTAGCTATATGTTCTTTATGTGTTGATAAAATTTGACTGTAAATCATGTTACAAATCATGCTTAGTGTATGTGATAGTACTATTGGGACCCACAGAGGTTGCGTACTTGTTGAATTACCTACTAAATGCTATATGTACTCAGTCTCAGTTTTTACTTGTACATTTTATCTCAGTCTCTATTATTATTATTGATACATCATATTATTATTGTTTGGGCTAATTTCATGATTATTGAGAGCCCGAGAGACTTGAGATATTTATGATTGAGTGAGGCTGAGCGCCTGATTGTGAGATATTGATACCATAGTACGTGAGTTATCCGTGGAGCACGTGAGTTGGCCGTGCAGATCCTTATATTATACTATAGCACGTGAGTTGGCCGTGCAGATCCTTATATTATACTATAGCACGTGAGTTGGCCGCGCAACACGTGAGTTGGCCGTGCCGATCCTTATATTATACTATAGCACGTGAGTTGGCCGTGCAGCACGTGAGTTGGCCGTGCAGATCCTTATATTATACTATAGCACGTGAGTTGGCCGTGCAGCACGTGAGTTGGAAGTGTGGATCCAGATATTTATATTATGGCACGTGAGTTATCCGTGCATCACGTGAGTTATCCGTGCACGTTATAGCGCTTGGGCTGTAGGAGCTCCTCAGGAATCTGTACACCCCCAGTGAGCGCGGGTACCCATGGAGAGTGAGTGATGAGGGCTGGGAGCCCAGTGAGTGATGAGGGCTGGGAGCCCAGTGAGTGATTATTGTTCTCAGAGGTTGTACTTGATTTCCATTTGTTGTTGTACTTAATTGCTATCTGTCATTGTGGTAAAATCTCTAAAAGATTTTTATATACGGATTACATGAATAGGAACTGTATAAAAATTGATTTGACATTAAACTGTCAGATTTGATAGCATGTCTATTCTTTGCTGGAATTACTGGAAATGAACCATAACTGTGTAGCTCGTTACTATCTTCAGTTCCTTATTTATTATTGTTACTTGCTGATTTGGTTGTACTCATACTACACCCTGCACTTCGTGTGCAGATTCAGGTATTCCCGGACATAGCGGGTGTTGATCCTTTTGTGCAGTTGATTTTCAGGAGATTTTGAGGTAGTTGCCGTGTTCCGCAGACCTTGTCTCTCCTTCTCTATCTCCTTGTTTATTGTATTTGGTCTCAGACTATTATAGACCGTATTTTTCAGACTTGTATTTAGATTAGCTGCTCATATACTTAGTGACACCGGGTTTTGGGAGTGATATATTTGAAATTTTGAGATTTCTTGCGCTGAATTTAATTATTTTATTTTCAAACTTGAGAGAAGTTGTGGTTTATTGAGAGTTTCGGCTTGCTTAGTATCGAGATAGGCGCCATCACGACGGGTGAGATTTTGGGTCGTGACAATTTCTAGGAGAAGGAAAGTGGGTTCCACTTTAAAAACCGACTAAATCGATAGAAACCAAATCATATCGAACCGATTATTAAGTTTTTTTAAATAAAATTGCACGTTTTTATATAAAACTATTACTGTACCAATAATCAATGTAGGTTTTTAATCTATATCTATATCTATATTATTATAAAAGTGGGAATCTCAAATATGAAAAGCTAAATTACCAAAATGTCTTTCTAAATAACCTAAATATTATATTTATAAAAAATTTAAAAATACTAAAACTCTTCATACCCCTTCAATAAAAATCACAACTATTCCATTTCTTCTCCATTCCTACTTTGTCTTATATTTGTACGTGGCATCTTTAAGCATTTTTCTTTTCCCCCCTTGGTTTTTCAAACAAGAGAAACAAGCAGGATGTTTGAGAATGTTTATTTTGGATACGCCTGACTGTAGTCATAAATCTTTTTTCTCCTCTATTTGCAGTGTTAAACTTAAATGTTATGTAGTGTATTTGAGGCATGATTGGTTGATTGTGTTTGCTTAGCAACAACATTGACCAGTTAATACAAATTTGCTTCGCATTATGAATCATGCGTTCTGCAGCTTCTTGGAAACTGTTCTTTTAATTTTATTCTCATGCTTTTCAGATGTAATTTGCATGTTAGTAACTGTAAAATTGATTATCCGATAAGGACGAAGCAGGTAAAGAAAAATAATAGTTACAAATGAAAAGTTAAAATAAACAAGTTTTCGATTGAAAAAAATTTATTTGATGTATACAAGTTCATGTAATTTATGCAATTTAAAAATATAGTTATGATCATACAACTATTACTTTACGGGGATGATTTTATTAGAAATAACGTTTAAATTCTACAAAAAATAAGAGATAATAAACCAATATGTGACATTTGTGAATCTTAATCTGCTACCAAGCATAGTTTAAGCCAAGAATTCAGCTTTCTCCTTTCAGAATATGAAGGATATCCTTTCATATATAATTATTACTCAAAAGTTTGTTTGAATAATATGTATATTATTTTATGAAATCACGTACTACATGATTCGACATACACGTGCAACACACGTGCAGAGAAACTAGTTTTATAAAAATATACCGAAAAAATTACTGAACCATCCCGAATAATTTTATATAAGAAAAATATATTTATATATTAAGTTTAAAAATAACAAAACATTCCTTGGGCCTTGTGATTATGGAAACATTTCCAAGCCAATAAATAATTAAAACCCAAAGTCTCAGCTCTCAAACTTATTATGCTACTCCTATTGAAATGAATTCAGTTTTAGCTATCATCTTGAGTAGCAAGCCACATGTATTCCGGTGATCTTGAGTAGCAAACCATAAGGTATTGATTATCATTCCTCTCATTGATTTAGATTTTTCTTATTGTATACTAAATCTTCTAATATACTCTATTCTTGAGTCCAATCTTGATTAATATATTCTAACTCGTGTGATCTATATTTCTTGTCTTTGCTCTATTTCTCTTGTGTTGTAGTAGAATAGTGGGATAATTCTCTATTCTGGCGATCTTTCGTATTCCCTTGATCATTGTCTTTTAAATTGTAAGAATAGGAATGTCTAATATTTTTTACCCAAAGAACTTATTGGATTGTTGCGAACAGAAAGAATGGGGCGCGCTTTGGAAGAAGCGATCTGTTACCGAGTTGTCTTATTGGGAATAACAAGTGCATCTCTCAATACTCAAAATTTCATATCTAAAACGAGTTTTCAAGAGGCAANAATCCACGAAATAATTTGATCTATGGACAGCATCATTGTGGTAAAGGTCGTAATGCCAGAGGAATCATTACCGCAAGGCATAGAGGGGGAGGTCATAAGCGTCTATACCGTAAAATCGATTTTCGACGGAATGAAAAAGACATATATGGTAGAATCGTAACCATAGAATACGACCCTAATCGAAATGCATACATTTGTCTCATACACTATGGGGATGGTGAGAAGAGATATATTTTACATCCCAGAGGGGCTATAATTGGAGATACCATTGTTTCTGGTACAGAAGTTCCTATAAAAATGGGAAATGCCCTACCTTTGAGTGCGGTTTGAACTATTGATTTACGTAATTGGAAATAACCAATTAGGTTTACGACGAAACCTAGAAATCGATCACTGATCCAATTTGAGTACCTCTGCAGGATAGACCTCAACAGAAAACTGAAGAGTAACGGCAGCAAGTGATTGAGTTCAGTAGTTCCTCATATAAAATTATTGACTCTAGAGATATAGTAATATGGAGAAGACAAAATTGTTTCAAGCACCGACAGAACCGGAAGCGCCCCTTCTTTCAAAGAGAGGAGGACGGGTTATTCACATTTCATTTGATGGTCAGAGGCGAATTGAAAGTTAAGCAGTGGGAATTCTAAAGATTCTCCGGGGAAAAAATAGAGATGTCTCGTACGTTACCCATAATATGTGGAAGTATCAACGTAATTTCATAGAGTCATTCGGTCTGAATGATACATGAAGAACATAAGCCAGATGATGGAACGCGAAGACCCAGGATGTAGAAGATCATAACATGAGTGATTTGACAGATTTAAATACGTATTTTTGCGCATTCTAATATCTATTAGAGACTCTTACATGATATTTTTTTTAAAAATACTAAAAAATAATGGAACTGTACAGATATTAAAAAGAAACCGAGATGATTGGGATAATTTCGAAAAATCTAATTTTGATTATACAAAATAAAATAATGGAAAACCATTGATATCCCTAACTGCCACTACACTTTGGCGATTGAAAGAGGATCTTTTGGGAGCTTCGTTAATAATACACGAGACGAAGAACTCTGAACGATACGACATATTAATATTTGGGGTAAATTATACAATTGGTCATATATTATAATGTTGTTGATGGTAGGCTATAATCTCATATTTTAATCGCTTATTGTACTTTAATTTACTGCACTTTAATAGAGTTTGTGCTTTAATCAATAGTGTTATGCACTAATTGTGTATTTTATACTTTGTAGGAGGATTCCAAGCTATGTAACTATTATAAAATAAATTCGAGTGATTTTGGAGATTTGAAGTCTGAGTAAAAGCCCAAGGGAATAAGCCGGGATCGTCTTCAGGGGTCGAGAACCACGTCGGGATAGCTAAAAAGCAAGAAAAATCTGTACTTAGAGAAAGGACCACTATCGCGGCGCGTGGGGCGCCGCGCCTGTACATTTTTCCTGCAGTCTATCAGAATCAGCTCTCTGAACTTCCCCACTAATGCCCCGCATGGCACGTCGCCCCATGCGGCGCGCCTGTGCATTTTCTTACAGAGCCACAATCTATTTTCGTGTAGGAAAAGATGTTTTCGTTTGGGCCCGACCCTACTTAGTATAAATACATGTAAAAACGTTATTTGGAGGACTTTTGACACATCTAAGACCTAAGGAGGCTAGAGAGAAGGTGGAGAAGCGAAAGCACGAAGAATTCATTATTCAATCCTCACTCAAGACAAGAGTTTGGATCGTTTTATGCTTTTCTTTATATTTGTGATGAATTACTCCATATCTATGGAGTAGTTCTCTTTAGGGTTTGATGGATTTAGTGTATTGTTATTTGTTTGTGGATTATAACTCTAGTTTATGTATTGAATCAGTTTGAATGTTTTAATTGTTGCATCTATACTCACTTGTTTATGTAATCGAGAGATGCATAACCTGTGATATCTTTACATTCTATTTTGTTGGTTGAATTCATTAATTCTTCTTAGTAATTGAAAGAGGCTAGTTGAATTATTGTTTAGACCTAGTTAGGAGGATAATCGAGAGAGGTTCTCCTAAAGATCAATCCACTACGAATTCTTGCATATCTTCACAGGGATTAAATTGGTTCATCTTGTAAGGTTGAGATTTAATCGAGAGAGAAGTTTCTATTAATCAATTGAACTAATAACCAAGTGAATTCGAGAGACTCATTTGAACATTAAAAGTGAATTATCTAGATTTAAATCCCAAACATTTATCATACACCTATCTTATTAACCCTATTTTTTCCTAATTGATATCTTCCTTCGCTCATTACTTGCGTCGATTGTCATTAGCCAATAGTTTAGACTCTTACTTAATGTTAGTTTTAAATCACATAAACCTCAATTGTTGATCATCTTGGATAGAAATTAAACTAGAAGCTACAAAAATATTATTTAAATCCAATCTCTATGGATACGATATTTTCTATACTATATTCGACTAGCGAGCCTAAGTTTTATATACCGGTTTTTCGCTCGTCAGTTGTTCAGCAAAGTCATATAACTATATGTCACGACCCAAAATCCACCTAGTTGTGATGGTAGCTAACCCAACCCGCCATGTAACCTAATTAACAACTATCCAATTTAATTAATATTTAACTGACTCTAATACACTTCCTAAGGACAGGTAGTACAAATCATGAGCTTCTAAGATTTAGTATTTACAAAGCTGGTATAAAATGAAATACAATATCTGTTTAAAATATACATGGACAGATTAAAATTCTAAAGCTACCATGAACAAAAGGCAGCAATAACTGGAACGCAGGTACATCTTCAGATCCAGCTCCCGCCATGTACATCAACATCAACATCCAAAAATCTGCATGCAAGGTGCATAAGTGTAGTATGAGTACAACCCACTACATGTACTCAATAAGTAACAAACCTAAACTTAGGTTGAAAGTAGTGACGAGCTGGAACACATGTCGGGGTCCAACACCAATAACCAACAACAGTTCATAATAACATAATGGAAGTAATAAAAGAAGTAGCTCAGAGATAAAATGCTCAGCTCGTTCACAGTTACAGAAAAATATGCTTGCTTTTCAAGTATATCAGTGAAAACCCAAATCTTTTATCGAAATCACCAAAATATGAGTATGTTTTGTAAAAACTGTGATTTTCCCAAAAGCTTTTCAACAACAGATAGGATGTTTCATTTTCAAATGGCATGAGAAAAATACATGTCTATGCCTACATGTCAATGAGTATGTGGAGTCATGAATAACTCCATATCGTACAACATGAGAAAAATACATCTCTATGCATGTATGTCAAGTGTGCATGTCAATGCGATGCAGCTCAGTGATAAAACCATGTGCATACTCTCAGAGTTTCAATTCACTCAGTCCTCTTAGTCACTCAATCCTCCCAGTCATCTGGCACTCGCACTCAGTAGGTACCTGCGCTCACTGGGGGTGTGTACAGACTCTGAAGGGGCTCCTTCAGCCCAAGCGCTATAAACCGCACGACAACTCACGTGCTACACGGATAACTCATGTTCTATAGTATAAATATCTGGATCTGCACGGACAACTCATATGCTATAGTATCAATATCTGGATCCGCATGGACTACTCACATGCTATAGTATCAATATCTGGATCCGCACGGATAACTCACGTGCTATAGTATCAATATCTCAAAAATCAGGCCCTCAGCCTCACTCAGTCATCAATCTCTCCAGTCTCTTGGGCTCACTGTGTCATGAAACTAGCCTAAAATAATGATATGATATTTCAATAAATAACAACAGAGACTGAGATATGATATGCAATGAATGTATATGACTGAGTACGAAATTACAATTTAAACATATACTTCGACAGCAAAACTAACCTCAATGGGTCCAAATAATACCAACATTTGCCTAAGCATGATTTCTAACATGAGTCTCAACTCAGTTTCTCTAACACATAAAAATACAAGTTAATTGACTATACAGCTCTACTAAATCAACTGAGTCTCAAGTTTTACGGTGCACGCCCACATGCCCGTTACCTAGCATGTGCGTCGCCTCCAAACAATTCACATAACACGTATAATCAGGGTTCATACCCTCAGCTCCAAGTTTAGAAGAGTTACTTACCTCGAACAAGCCGAATCCAATGTCGAGCAAGCTAAACAATGCTTCATAAATTCCATTATGCGCGTATCAACTTCTGAACGGGTCGAATCAAGTCACAATTAATTTGATTCAGTCAACACAAATTATAGGAATTAATTCCATATCAAAATACAAATTTTCTCACAAAATCCGAAATTACACTCAAAAATCGTTCATGGGGCCCACCGTCACGACCCAAAATCTGACATGTCGTGATGGAGCCTATCTTAATACTAGGCAAACGGAAAACATAAATAACCCCCGATATTTCCATTAAGTTTGAAAACATAATATCTAAATTTAGCGGAAGAAAAACTCACAAATACATATATAAATACTCCCCAAAACCTGGTGTCACTGAGTACATGAGCATCTAATCTGAATACAAGTTTGGAAAAAAAATGGTCTAAAATAGTCTGAGACCAAATATAATAAACAAGGAGAATGGGAAGGAGAGACAAGGTCTGCAAAACACGGAAGCTACCTCTGAATCTCCGAAAAAGTCAAATGTGCGAGAGAATCAACACCCGCTATGTCCGGGAGCAACTGGATCTGCACACGAAGTGCAGGGTGTAGTATGAGTACAACCAACTCAGCAAGTAACAATAATAAATAAAGAACTGAAGATAGTGACGAGCTACACAGTTATAGTTCATTTACAGTAATTCCAGCAAAGAATAGACATGCTCTCAAATTCGACAGTTTAAGTCAAATCAATTTTATACAGTTCAAGTTCATGTAATCTGGATATAGAATTCTTTAGGAATTTCACAAAACTAACAGATAGCAACTAAGTGCATCAACAAATAAAAAACAAGTTTAGCCTCTCAGGACAAAAATCACTCACTGGGCTCCTAGCCCTCAGCACTCACTGGGCTCCCAGCCCTCAGCACTCACACTCAATGGGTACCCGCGCTCACTGGGGGTGTACAGACTCCGGAGGGACTCCTACAGCCCAAGCGCTATAATCTGCACGGACAACTCACGTGCCATAATATAAATATCTGGATTCGTACGGCCAACTCACGTGCTGCACGGCCAACTCACGTGCTATAGTATGATATAAGATTTGCACGGCCAACGCACGTGTTGCACGGCCAACTCACGTGCTATAGTATAATATAGGGATCCGCACGGACAAATCACGTACTGAACGGCCAAATCACGTGCTATAATAATATATTTCACCATCAGGCCCTCGGCCTTGCTCAGTCATAAATCTCTCCAGTCTCTCGAGCTCTCAGAAATCATGAAAATCATCCCAAACAACAATGATATGATGCATCACTAATGAACAATAGAGAACGAGATAGAATAATCAAGTAAACTGTGACTGAGTACAAACAACAATTAAGCAATTAGTTCAACATGTACACGACCACTGTGGGTCCCAACAATAACAACATATAACCTAACATAATTTCTAGCATGACTTATAGTCAAGTTTCCACAACACATAGAGAGCACATAACTATCTTTAGATATTCAACTTTACAGTCTCACGGGACGGATCAAGTCACAATTCCCTCGGTGCACGCCCACACGCCCGTCACCTAGCGTGTGCGTCACCTCCAGAGTAATCACATGATACCAATTTTCGGGGTTTCATACCCTCAGGACCAGATTTAAAACTGTTACTTACCTCAGAGTGTGAACTCATGTACTCTGCTATGCCCTTGCCTCGCAAATCGGCCTCTGAATGCCTCGAATCTAGTCACAATTAATTCGTTTCGGTCAATGATATTCATTGGAATTAATTCCATAAGAAAATGCTAATTTTCCATAAAAATCCAAAATTTAGCTCAAAAATCGCCCGTTGGGCCCACGACTTGGAACCCGAAAAAAGTTACAAAATCCGACAACCCATTCAATTACGAGTTCAACCATACTAATTTCACTCAAATCCGACTCCGAATCGGTGTTCAAATCTCGAAAATTCATTTTATGAAGTTTCTATAATTTCCCCCAAATTTCCACCTCAAAGTACTAATCAGATGATGAAATCATTGATATATTCATGTATATTAACCAAATTCGAGTTAGAATCACTTACCCCGATGAATTTCTTGAAAAACCGACAAAAACTCATCTCAAACCGAGCTCCCAAGGTCCAAAAATAAAATAATAACCTAAGCCTCGGTTATATAGCCCATTCTCTGAACTCACCATGTGCGGTTCGCGAAATACCAAGCACGGCCGCACCTCCCAGGTCCTGCGGTCGCGAAGAATTGGTGCGGCCGCACTTTTTGGTGGCTGCACTGCTAGGCTTTAGTAGTTTAGCCATAACTTTCACTACAGGTGTCCAAATGATAACTTCTTTACCTTTCCGGAAACTAGACACGAAGGGCTACAATTTTTGTTTTTGAATCATCTCACAATTCCTTGTTGATCAAAAGATATAAATTCCCGAAGTTGGGCCGGCGAATCTACAGAACTTCCTGGAGCACGGCCGCGGAAAGAATTGTGCGGTCCGCGAAATTCCAAGCGCGGCCACGAAATTCTGCTGCGGTCCGCACTCTTATGTGCAGTCCGCGCCCCTCCTTCGCCTCAACACCCAAAAATGTGCGGTCTGCACCCCGAAAAGTGCCAGAACAATATTATAGTGCCAAAATGCCCGGACTCGCTCAAAACTCACCCCGAAACTCATCTGGAACCTCCCGGACACAAACCATATATGATTTCAATCATAAAACACGCTATGGACCTGCTCGCGTACTCAAAATACTGAAAAGAGGTTGTCTTGTCCTGATATTGACCATGGCCAAACTCCCAAATTTCTTAACTTTACTAATCTCTCAACCAATGATCCAAAAATACACCCAAGCCCCTCGGGACCTCAACCAAATATACCAACACGTTCCATAACATAACACGGACCTACTTGAGGCCTCAAATCACATCAAATAACATCAAAACGTCGAATCGCACCTCAAATCAAAATCTATGAACTTTGAACTTTCAAATTCTATATCTTGTGCCGAAACACATCAAATCAATCCGGAATGACTTCAAATTTTGCACACAAGTCATAAATTACATAACGAAGCTATTCAAATTTTCAGAATCGAATTCCGACCCCGATATCAAAAAGTCAACTCCCCAGTCAAACTTCCAAACTTAACTTTCTATTTTAGCCATTTCAAGCCAAATTCTACTACGAACTTCCAAACAACTTTTCGGACACGCTCCTAAGTCCAAAATCACTATACGGAGTTACTGGAATCATCAAAACTCTATTCGGGGGTCATTTACACATAAGTTAATATTCGGTCAACTATTTCAACTTAAGCTTCCAACATGAAATTTATTCTTCTAAGCTAACTCCGAAATACCTTAAAACCAAAACCGACAATATACACAAGTCATAATACATCGTAGGAAGTTATTCAAGACTTCAAATAGTTGAAAGGAGCGTAAATGTTCAAAATGACCGATCGGGTCGTTACAATCTCCCCCACTTAAACATAAGTTCGTCCTCGAACGTGCCAAGAGTTGTTCCTAAGCTTTCAAATCAATGTTCCTCCTTACCACGCATATACCCGGGGGTGATCTCATGTCACCCTAATCTATATAGGCCTGACCACACAACATAACTGAAAATCATTAATTTAACATTAGCCCAAAAGCCTTGGAGCCAAATTTCTAACATCCAGATTTCTTTTCAAGACTTGAATCTCATATCTACATACTGTATAAGCCTGATCAAGATGTATCTAGCCATAACCATAATCCCAGATATAATCGCATAACATACTACACAACTCGCATACTCGTAACACCATTTCTGATCACCGTAACTACTCAAAACCGACCAAGTACTAGTATAAACCTCATATCAAGCCAAACCTCGTTCCAAAAACCTTCGTACACTGCTGATAATAAAAGAAACATGCAGCAATCTCATGACCCCTTATCAGTGCAACAAGTCATGGATCTCTCTCGCCCCAACCAAAACCATAATCACTTTCTAAGTCGACTTTCAATATTATCCTCCCAAATATACCGTAATCAAGCCTGATAGTACCCATTCTAGGTCTAATGGCCTTATATAATTAAACATAACTATCCCACAGACACGCCACATCAATATAACTCCAGCCACCACTGCACAATCCGTGTACCCAAATATGGGAGATGTCTCAAGGAAGGGAATCATATTGCAAGTTCAACAAGCACCACCACAACCACAATGTTACAACCAACTCCTCAAATTTCGTGACGAAGATAGCCGTATGCACATGTGCATAATTGTAGATGTAGGAAATTAATGAATCAGATAAATTATCATAGAAATAAAATTCCCTCACACGGCACGGACAACTCACGTGCCAATAATATGAATCACCCAGCATGGTCATAAGCCTCTAGTCCTAACATATTATACAGGAGCAATTAAACAAGTACACTTGTATATGATAATGAAATAAGATTCTCATACTCCTGGACTAGTATAAATAGCATGCCATAGTGCAAGCATGTGCAAAGTCTGCTATCACACTTCAAATCGGTAATTTTACGCAGAATTAGTAGCTACCCCATTTATTTAGGGAATCATCTTCTTTGTAACCTCAAGTATAACCCAGATAGTTCTCAACAAAGGTAAGAATACAGAAACGTTATAACTTTACGCTTAACAGTCGACTCTAGGCATATAATAGCCTAAGCATTCTTCCGAGTATGAATACTTGCTCTAATGCCCGCACATGGGCTCCAACCTCACATATATGCATACTTATAGCGCGTAGCTATCACAAATAATTAACGCAACTAGTGCCTCAACTTAGTTAAAATAAAATACTCACCTCAAACAGGCCGCAACCCGAAACTATATACTGCTGAGAACTCTCAGTCTCCAAATTCATCAAACACATGAATCACCGTAACTGATCCCAACTCCAGCACTAGAATGACTAACACATCTTCCATTCACGACCTTCCCATAAGGAATACTTTCATAATTCTTCTGTGCCACATAGCAATAATTTGAATATCAGTAGTCTATCAACCAGATGAGTACTGCTATACCAATGAACATCCGTAAGTCAAAACACAATGCGCCTTTTGAAATGCGTACCCTTCTCAGGAATTACCGAGCAGTTATAACATTCATCTAATTATCTGAAATTGACCATTCTGTCCAAAATTCGTGATCTTCCTTTCAAGAATGAACTGCCACCTTGTACATGTAGATCTTAATCCCGCGCCACACATCACATCTATCATGTCATCATGTGACAAGTACCAGAATCTTATTATTAACTTCGGGTAACCAGCAAATTACATACCCGGTCATTCAGTAACCTTCATCTTGCTTCCTTCCAGGAGAAATTCATAATACACAACACGTTCCCTACGCCAGTAGGATATATCCAGTTCAACCCATGGTAGAAATCATTAAGAACACATTGAAATCTATTTACACATAACCAAGCTATCAGAACTGAATCCCTCTAACTCGACCAAGCCACGCAGGTCACCAAACCCAAGAATATTGCCACCAAAATTTCTGTAAAGTCTCACCACATCATAATTACCCCTATAAATACCACAACCGAAACACCCACTCTGAAAATACCTTATTTGAGTCCAAGGCCGTTTCATTCACCTTCCTGATACCGAAATATAAAATTCATAATGATATACAAAAATGTCACTAGTCTCAACACCATCCAACTTAAATCTCAAATTTTAGACCTAAACAAATCCGCCAAAAATTCTCAATTGCTATATATAATTCTCAAACCTATTAGAATTTTCTCGGGAGTCACCCACTTTGCTCAAATGTAAATTGTACCGCCCAAACGGGCCGAAAAACACAAGCCCCATTAGCGCAACAACCCCCAAAGAAGTAACCATGCCTTAACATCACCAGTTAAATTCATACTTCGTGCGCACTACGTTCTTCAAAATAATAATTTAAGCATTCCATCATTTCTGTATTTCTATAAAGTTCCATATAACCCGTATTTAGGAATTTCCTTACTCGAGTCATCCTCGATCTCCATCTCTGCAAGTCATAACTGATCCACAAGTATGTTTCCGACCAACTAAAAGTTTAACACATAACCATGAAATCAAATTGTCAATAGTAGGCTCCCCTACTTATCTTTAAGCTGTAATTATATAAACTTAGAACCCGCAAGGATTTCTCCTTCTCAATTACCATGATCTTGCACCATTAACCTGCCAGATTTCTCGAAGTCTTTTGTTAATCTTTTCATGAACATTCTGAATCACCAGCCACACTCACACACTTGACCTCTTACCGGGTAGCAAGTAATATTCCTCGCAGAAGCTTCATCAACATCACACCACCGCTAACTTCTCACAAGAGATAACCCGCCTGTGGAATTCCTTACCGACATCTTCTAACGACGTCGCATTGGGTGCAACGACTACGTAATCCGTAAATTCTCTTAAGCTCATGCTCGCCCACCATTTGTATAGTCTACACTTTCCTTATTGACATCAACTGAAAGTTCAACAATATCTTCTGAACTCAAGTCATATTGCGCCTGAAACGATAATCAGATCTTCACGTCCCTCTTCATTTCAAACAAACTCCTTTCTGCCATATTCAATCTTTCTCCGTACATTAACCATCACTCCAAATAAAGTCTGTAGGCCAAATCACATTCTATCACGATTATAAACCGTTCTACACTTTCTCGAGGCGCGCGACTATCCTACCACAGAATCCATATGCTAATCTGCCACTCTTACTTCGGTTAAAGCATCTCCTTTAAGCAACTTCCCAACCTCTACTTCTTCTACTTGACCTGCTAGTACTTCAACCACCGCGAAACACTTCCCGTCATGTCTTCCCTCATAATTTGCTACCCAATTATTGCATCAAATCAAAATGCATCTCTGTAGCACATGAACCAATAAATTGTTACCGACTCTAAGCCTCTTCTAATATCATCTTTCTCGAACCATCAACATTAGAAATGCCCATTCGCAACCACAATTACTACACAATCACTTACTCTTTATGAGTGTAAACTCATTAACCAGACGCGAGAATTTAATTTGCTCTAAAATTTAACAACGTGAAAGATCTTTCAAAACATTTACACTCGAGATTGTACGTTACATCAAAACGAAAATAAAGTACCCAATGGCCTTCCTTTACATTTCAACGAAACACTTCTCGTCACATTCAAATCGTCTTAACACATCCCGCAGTTGCATCATACTCATCACAAAGCCATTCCACCGCTCATCGAGCCATAAATTCCACTCGTACGGATATTGTCGTTCATATGAGTCCAAATGTACAGGTTACAACTGAAGCTACCGAGCCTAAGCTGCGGTCTAAACCTGGCCTCAAGTCCTCCAGACTAGCCCATCACCAAAATACAGAATACACATCTTGAACCTCGTTCATAGAATCACAAGCCAGCGATGCCCAGCTAATACCGAGCGCTCATGTGCGCATACGAATGCGTGGAAGGAATTCAAAGAGTTATGTTTCAAGCTGAATCAATTTCGCATGATAGAATGCAAGAAAGTGAAATTTTGCTAAGGGTTCGGCAGCCTTTCGAAGATAAGCACAGACGTCTCCGTACCGATCCGCAAGACTCTATTAAACCTGCTCATGACTCGTGAGACCTATGTAACCTAGGGATCTGATACCAACTTGTCACGGCCCAAAATCTGACTTGTCGTGATGTCGCCTATCTCAATACTAGGCAAGCTGAAAACATCAATAACCCCCGATTTCCTTTAAGCTTGAAAACATAATATCTAAATTTAGCGGAAGAAAAACTCACAAATACATATATAAACACTCTCCAAAATCTGGTGTCACTGAGTACGTGAGCATTCAATCTGAATACAAGTATGGAAAAATACGGTCTAAAATAGTCTGACACCAAATACAGTAAACAAGGAGAGAGGGAAGGAGAGACAAGGTCTGCGAAACACGACAGCTACCTCTGAATCTCTAAAAAAAGTCAACTATGCGAGAGAATCAACACCCGCTATGTCCGGGAGCACCTGGATCTGCACAAGAAGTGTGGGGTGTAGTATGAATACAAACAACTCAGCAAGTAACAATAATAAATAACGAACTGAAGATAGTGACGAGCTACACAGTTATAGTTCATTTTCAGTAATTCCAGCAAAGAATAGACATGCTCTCAAATTCAGCAATTTAAGTCAAATCAATTTTATACAGTTCAAGTTCATATAATCCGGATATAGAATTCTTCAGGAATTTCACAACAATAACAGATAGCAACTAAGTGCATCAACAAATGAAAAACAAGGATAGCCTCTCAGGACAACAATCACTCACTGGGCTCCCAGCCCTCAACACTCACTGGGCTCCCAGCCCTCAGCACTCACACTCAATGGGTACCCGCGCTCACTAGGGGTGTACAAACTCCGGAGGGGATCCTATAGCCCAAGCGCTATAATCTGCACGGACAACTCACGTGTTGCACGGCCAACTCACGTACCATAATATAAATATCCAGATCTGCACGGCCAACTCACGTGCTATAGTATGATATAAGGATCTACACGGCCAACTCACATGCTGCACGGCCAACTCACGTGCTATAGTATAATATAAAGATCCACACGGACAACTCATGTACTGCACGGTCAACTCACATGCTATAATAATATATCTCACCATCAGGTCCTCGGCCTTGCTCAGTTATAAATCTCTCCAGTCTCTCGAGCTCTCAAAAATCATGAAAATCAGCCCAAACAATAATGATATGATGCATCACTAATGAACAATAGAGACTAAGATAGAATAATCAAGTAAACTGTGACTGAGTACAAACAACAATTAAGCAATTAGTTCAACATGTACACGACCTCTGTGGGTCCCAACAATACCAACATATAGCCTAACATGGTTTCTAGCATGACTTATAGTCAAGTTTCCATAACGCATAGAGAGCACATAATTATCTACAAGGGATTCAACTTAACAGTCTCACGGGACGGATCAAGTCACAATCCTCTCGGTTCCCGCCCACACGCCCATCACATAGCATGTGCGTCACCTCCAAAGTAATCACATGATACCAATTTTCGGGGTTTCAAACTCTCAGGACCAGATTTAAAACTGTTACTTACCTCAGAGTGTGAAATCCTTTACTCTACTATGCCCTTGCCACGCAAATCGGCCTCCGAATACCTCGAATCTAGTCACAATTAATTCGTTTCGGTCAATAAAATTTATTAGAATTAATTCCATAAGAAAATGCTAATTTTTCATAAAAGTCTAAAATTTAGCTCAAAAATCGTCCGTGGGGCCCATGACTTGGAACCCGACAAAAGTTATAAAATACAACAACTCATTCAATTACGAGTTCAACCACACTAATTTTACTCAAATCCGACTCTGAATCGGTGTTCAAATCTCGAAAATTCATTTTATGAAGTTTCTATAATTTTTCCAAAATTTCCACCTCAAAGTACTAATCACATGATGAAATCATTGATATATTCATGTATATTAACCAAATTCGAGTTAGAATCACTTACCCCGATGAATTTCTTGAAAAACCCACGAAAAAATATCTCAAACCGAGCTCCCAAGGTCCAAAAATGAAATAATAACCTAAGCGTCGGTTATATAGCCCATTCTCTGAACTCACCATGTGCGGTCCACGAAATTCCAAGCGCGGCCGCGCCTCCCAGGTCCTGCGGTCGCGAAACATTGGTGCGGCCGCACTTTTTGATGGTTGCACTGTCAGGATTTAGTATTTTAGCCATAACCTTCTCTACATATGCCCAAATGATGACTTCTTTACCTTTCTGGAAACTAGACACGAAGGTCTACAATCTTTATTTTTAAATCATCTCCAAAATTCCTTGTTGATCAAAAGATATAAATTCCCGAATTCGGATCGGCGAATCTGTAGAACTTCCTGGAGCGCGGTCGTGGACAGAATTGTGCGGTCCGCGAAATTCCAAGCGCGGCCGCGAAATTCTGCTGCGGTCCGCGCCCCTCCTTCGCCTCAGCACCCAAAAATGTGCGGTCCGCACCCCCAAAAAGTGCCAGAACAATATTATAGTGCCGAAATGCACAGACTTGCTCAAAATTCACCCCGAAAATCATCTGTAAACCAGACTCCAACTCCAGCAGTTGCAAAACAAGGAAAAATGGTCTGAAACCACTCCGAATCACACCTGACACCCTCGGGACCTCAACCAAACATACCAACAAGTCCCAAAATATCATACGGACTTACTCAAAATCTCAAATCACATCAAAAAACGCTAAAACCATGAATCATACCCCAATTCAAGCTTAACAAAACTAAGAAATTCTAACTTCTACATTCGATGCCGAAACCTATCAAATCAAGTCCGATTGACCTCAAATTTTGCACACAAGGCATAAATGACATAATGGACCTATGAATATTTTCAGAACTGAATTTCGACCCCGATATAAAAAAAATCAACTCCCCGGTCAAACTTCCAACTTAAACTTCCTATTTTCGCCATTTCAAGCCTAATTTAACTACCGGCTTCCAAATAATTTTCCGGACACACTCTTAAGTCCAAAATATTGGAATCATCAAAACTCTATTCTGTGGTCGTTTACACATAAGTCAACATCCGGTCAACCTTTTCAACTTAAGCTTTCATCCTTGAGACTAAGTGTATCAATTCATTCTGAAACCTCATCGGACCCGAACCAATTACCCCGACAAGTCACATAACAGTTGTAAAGCACAAATTGAACAGTAAATGGGGGAACGAGGTTGTAATACTTAAAATGGCCGGCCGGGTCGTTATACTATACTTTTTAACACAAAAATCACAAGACTTTCACCTACTTACTCAAAAATCACAATTGCCGAAAAATTAAACTTTCCGATACATTATGTTTTTACTCCACATCTTTCATTTTTTATATTTTACTAATAAATATTGACTCAATTAAAAGAGGACCGACCCGATCCGACCCAACCCAAATATACTAAAGAAACATGAGCGGAACCCTCCCCCAATATATAAACCTCTATTTTAAAAGGCATTTCTGGGGCGAGCCCCGGGGTAAGGCGTACCAAAAACGCCCCGGGGTGATGGTGTGGGGCGAAAGTCTCAAGAGGCGTACGCCCCGCAATTTGGGGCGTACGCCCGGGCGTTCGGGGCGCGATTTTTTAGTAAGGAGTAAGACCTAGAGACTTTTTCAAATTAAAACAAAATTTGTTGAATTAGTCCTTAATATAATACCCAAATTCTCAAAAATCAGTTTGGTAATAACTCAAAAGGTTTAAAAAGGAACTCAAAAGTATTAAATTTAAAAGTAAAGACCTTTTTTATTGATTTAAGCCATAATTCATGGTTTTTCTAATTTTTTATCTTGTCCGCTAGTCTGCTAATATCTCCCAAAAGCAACGAATATTTAATTATTTTTACAAATAAAAAGAGAACTACAATCTTCTTCATAGCAGCAAATTCAAAGTTCAAATTGCAGGTTAATCATCCTTTTTGTTCCTCCATATAGAAAACTTTATTCTTTGACTCAAATTACTTGTGCTTGTAAGTAACGTATAATAGATTGTTTTGATTAGTTTTTTGTGGGGATGGAGCACACATATATATAGTTTTCTTCAATATTTATGTAATTTTACTCGTTTATAAATATTTACTGTCATTATATTATTTTATAAAATATTAAAAACTAAATATCTATGGGGCATACGCCCCGCTGAGGCATATGTAAAACGTCTCGCCTTACACCCACACCTTTTAAAACACTGATATAAACTACCAGTAAAATAATTCGTGCTTTGCGCGATATTAAAAAATTCAACAAAGTTATACAAAACGCAAGAAATAACAAATTTTGATGTACCATATCTTTTCTTTGAGGGAAAAAGGCATTTAAAATACATATATTCAGGCTCATTTATAATTTTATTTAAATCCTAGCAAATAAAGTTTGTCGTGTAAAGTTAAACAAATATAATCGGCAAAGTTTATCTAAGTTTTATCTAATTAAGAAAGTTCAAAGAGTATTAAAAATTTATATTAAAATTACATAAATTTTATGTAAAAGTTACGTATTAATTACACAAATAAAAGTATCTAAATTACTATAATGTGTGTTGTTCATTGAGAAGAGTAAGGAAGACGACTTCCCTCACCCTTGTACATAAATTTTTTAGCTTCTCATAATATGTATTTTTAATACACTATTCTTCCACTTAAAGTAAACTAACTTTAGTGTACGTGTGTTGCATGTGAATTTTGCATGTATCAATAAAATAATATATAAATATAAAATAATATGAATTACGTGTAAACGATGTCAGTATATAAATATAAAATAATATGAACTATGTGATAGCGATTGATATCGAAATACATGTAGCATTCATTTAAATGGAAAAATAAATACTGTTACATTGATGCAATAATTGAATTTAGGGTAATGAGGCGTCTTCTAAACCTGCAAAAGATGAAAGATAATATTTGATAATAATAATAATATGTTGTGTTGCTGTATCATATATTTGATCTCACCATAGACAATATACTTGGTGTATGTTCTTTTTATAACTTCAGCGACCAAAACCCGTGTGTACCTGGTAAACATGAATTGCAACAATAATCTCCTACAAGTTAAAGTAAGAACCTTTCTGCATTTTTGCACTTTGTAGTTTCTAGCAATCTGACTCTTTAATTTTTTTCATCCTCCAAATTGCATAGCTAAGTTTTTGTTGATCCGTGAAAAGAGATTTATGTAATCAATTAATATAAAGCTGATATTGGAATGAACATGGATATCTTTAACTTATGTTAGTATTTTACAATGTCGTTTGTCTAAATTAAACAATAGTCTCAACCATGAATTGTTACAATAATCTTTTATATAGTAGTAGTATGGACTTATTTTCTTTGTGCAATTAATTTATAACAAATTACAATAATAATGTCAACACAACAAATGGCTTCAAATAGGAATTACTTGTATTTCAAAAATATCATAAAAGAATAGCCTAAAATGTAAAAGTCGCGTGTTAACTTGATTCCTGAATATTTTCAACACAATAAGGTAGTTAAACTTTTATTTGATTTGAAGTACTAAATGATCATTGTCTATTGTTAAAAGAATATTGAATTGGATCAGAAATAAAAAAAGGAAAAGACGTTAGCCTTAAAGATTTTGAAAGAAGTTATTGCTAAGAAAGAAAACTTGAATATTAGTAGCAAAATCTCATCTTGATACTATGTTAGTATTTACATATTTTCTCAAACGTAAATCCGGTTTTAACCCAATCTATAAAGCAACATAATCTTTTATCCTAAAATAATTAAATTGGATGGTGAAAAGAAAAAGAATTAAGCGGAAAATAATTCTTTCAAAATTCAATAAAAACATCAAAAATAAAAGTAACAACAAACTAAACCAGGAAGAACTACCAAAGGTTACAATAATATTCTATAAAATGAAAAAACATATTAAAGGACTCACGTGCTAAGGAGTAATTGTGATGACCCGATAGGTCATTTTTAATTTTAATCTTCATTTATGTATTTTGAGACCCCGAATAGCTCCATTCAGCCTTTTTCGATTTGCGTGCACAATCTGCATCTTTTTTCGAAAATTTTTTATGTGAAAAACTAAAGAAAACTATGAGCGACGGGCATCGGTTTGAGGTGTTAGAGCAGCGTTGGAGCCGGTTATGGAACTTCGGAGAGAGGTAAGTGTCACGACCCAAAATCCCACCTCGGGCGTCGTGATGGCACTTAGTCTCTAAGACTAAGTAAGTCGATTTTAATTACAATTCAAGCCTTTTTAAAAAAAAAATAGAAACTAACATCAGAATAAATATGAATATAACAAGCTCCCAAGACTGGTAGTACTGAGTCACGAACTCTAACTGATGAAATTATCTCGAGGAATGAATATACAGTACTGATCGAATAAGAAATCAACAGTACAATACAATGGAAAGACTCCAAGGGACTGCGACGACCAAGTACTCTACCTTGAATCCTTACGATCCCGCTTTACTCTGCCCAAGTCCGATATCTCCAATACCTGGCTCTTCACAAAAATGTGCAGAAGTGTAGTATGAGTACACCACGGTCAGTACCCAGTAAGTATCAAGACTAACCTCAGTGGAGTAGTGACGAGGTACAGTCAAGATACTCACTAGTCTAATAAC
>AWOL01S0002065.1:51185-79908 GCA_000715115.1 Nicotiana otophora | reverse complement strand
ATATCTTTCTAATATATATAATTCTTTCAAGTAAATATTCTTCTAATATAATTCTTTCAAATAAATATCTTTCTAATATATATAATTCTTTCAAGTAAATATTCTTCTAATAAAATTCTTTCAAATAAATAGCTTTCTAATATATATAGTTCTTTCAAATAAAAGTCACCATGTGACACCTCATTTAACTTTTTTGGCATGAGAAATATATTCAACATATCACATCAAATGGCACGGCAATACCTTCGTGCACTTGTCTCATTCTCACCCAATATATATATGTAGATCAAATCAATTATACGGCATCACCCTTCGTGCATTTATATCTTTCTCACCGTGCATACATATAACAGTACCAACTAGGTGGGAGAAATGTCAATAACAATAAAAGAAATAAAGTGGAGGCACACAGGAAGCAACAACGAGTACAAGTCATATAGAAAACATAGGTACACGATAACATCTCAAGATAAAGGCATGAATGTATACACAACAAAACGATATTACAATGTAATGTATGTCTCTTTTCCTCGCTTGCATGGAAACACCCTTCGTGCCATGAATATATGATAATATAAAAATAATTGCCCGGCATCACCCTTCATGCTTTTACTCTCGTCCTCATCTGATAATATAAATGAAATATCACGGCATCCCCCTTCGTACTTTACACTCTCAATAGCACGGCATCACCATTCGTGCTTTACACTCTCAAATGGCACAGCATCACCCTTCGTGCTTTATACTCTCAAATGGCACGGCATCACCCTTCGTGCATTACACTCTCAAATGGCACGGCATCACCCTTAGTGCTTTATACTCTTCCTTACCAAGCACATGTATATTATTAACAAGCAAGGTAGGAAGCATAAATAACATCAAGGAGAGTGTTTAAACCACAACACGATACAACAATTCATATCACAATTTTTCACTGACCACAACCAAATTTCAAATATGTAGCAGAATCAATAAATTTCTCAACAAATATCCCAAGGCTCCACACAACATATAATAAACCCCAAAACAATCAACATAGGTGAAAAATACTCAGTATAAGGCAACACTTTCATTAATTCAAATTCTTGANAATAGCACGGCATCACCCTTCGTGCTTTACACTCTCAAATGACACGGCATCACCCTTCGTGCTTTACACTATCAAATGGCACGGCATCACCTTCGTGCTTTACACTCTCAAATGGCACGACATCACCCTTCGTGCATTACACTCTTCCTTACCAAGCACATGTATATCATTAACAAGCAAGGTAGGAAGCATAAATAACATCAAGGAGAGTGTTTAAACCACAACACGATACAACAATTCATATCACAATTTTTCACTGACCACAACCAAATTTCAAATATGTAGCAGAATCAATAAATTTCTCAACAAATATCCCAAGGCTCCACACAACATATAATAAACCCCAAAACAATCAACATAGGTGAAAAATACTCAGTATAAGGCAACACTTTCATTAATTCAAATTCTTGATAATTATATTAACTCCTCAATTTAAACTTATTTAATAAATGTTTGCAGATAAGGATTCCATCATGAATTTAATTCCAAGAAAAATATCAAGTCAACAAACACACTGATTCACATAAAATTCAAGTAACAATAACACCAAATTATTTACATAAAATACAAACTTGACAATTAAGGAACAAGGCATGATAATTCAAGGATTTACTAATGCTAACAATTATCTAATTTAATACTTAAAAATGCCTAAAACTTTAAACCAATAAAATTTGCACATATAAGCCCGAGTACGTACTCGTCACCTCGCGTACACGGCTTTTCACATTTTACAAATGGCACATAAGACTCGATGCATAAGGGGTAATTTTCCCACTCGAGGTTAAGCAAGACACTTACCTTATTGAAGTTATGCTGATATTCCAAAATCGCCTTCTTGCTTGAATTGACCTCCGGACAGCTCAAATCTATCCAAATTAATTGTACCACTTCATTAAAATTCATCGGAAATAATTCCGGATAATAAAATACCAACTTAAAATTTTATTCTAAAAAGTCAGCACGGGGCTCGCCCCTCAGAACCCGACAAATTTTTTACAAAATCCGAACACCCATTCCGATACGAGTTCAACCATACCAAAATTATCAAATTCCGATAACGGATCACCCTTCAAATCTTAAATTAAAGTCTAGAGGATTTATACCATTTTCAACCGAATTCACTAATTTAGTGATAAAAACAATAATAGATTCATGTAATTTAACCAAAATCAAGTTAGAAATTCTTACCCCAATGTTTTCCTTGAAAAACTCTCGAAACATTGCCTCACCCGAGCTTCCTTGGTCCAAAAATGGAAGAATGAGATGAATTTGGACTTTATTCTTCTGCCCAGGGATTTGTTCTTCGCGTTCGCGACCCTTCCCTCGCGTTCGCGATGAAAATTTCTCCAACAACCATTTTCAAACTCTTCTCAGACAGCCTCTAGTATAATGGTCATAACTCTTTGTACAAAACTCCAAATGACAAATGGTTTACCTTTATGGAAACTAGACTCAAAGGACTATTCATTTGTTATTCATCTCCTCATTCCTTATAGATTGTGAGATATAAGCTTCCAAAGTTAGCCATGTGTAGCAGAAATTTCTAAACTCTTTCCAGACTGCCTATAGTATATCTACCATATCATTTGGTACACAACTCCAAATGACAAATGGTTTACCTTTCTGAAAACTAGACACAAAGGGCTACAACTTTCATTGTGGATCATCTCAAACTTCCTTATAGATTGCGAGATATGAGCCTCCAAAATCAGACCATTGCAACTGAGATTTCCTTCTTCGCGAACGCGAGGGTCCCTTCGCGAACGCGAAGAACAAAAATCCCAGAAGCCAAATCCTTCTTCGCGAACGCAAGAGGCTCCTCGCGAACGCGAAGAACAACACCAGATATCTGAAAATCAGCATCCAAAGTAGCCCAAAATGATCCTAAACACACCCGAGGCCCTCGGACCTCAACCAAACATACCAATGCATCCCATAACATCATACGAACTTAGTCGAACATTCAAATCACCTTCAACAACACCAAAAATATGAATTACACACGGATTCAAGCCTAATGAACTTAAAAATTTCTGAATTCCACAAACGACACCGAAACCTCCCAAACCACGTCCGAATGACCTCAAATTTTGCACACAAGTCAGAAATGGCACAACGAAGCTATTCCAATTTCCAGAATTGGATTCCGACCCCGATATCAAAAAGTCACCCCCCCGGTCAAACTTCTCAAAAATTCATCTTTCGCCATTTCAAGCCTAATTCCACTACAGACCTCCAAATAATTTTTCGGGCACGCTCCTAAGTCCATAATCATCATACCGAGCTATTGACATCATCAAAATTCCATTCCGGAGCCGTTTGCTCAAAAGTCAACTCTTTACATTTAAGCTTCTAAATAAGGATTATTCTTTTAATTTAATTCTGAATCTTCAGTAATTCAAACTTGACCACACCCGCGGGTCATAATACATATTGCGAAGCTTCTCGAGACCTTAAGTCACTGAATGAGGTGCTAATTCTTAAAACGACAAGTCGGGTCGTTACAGTAAGTCTCCTGTCTAACTCTATGAGGGGGAAAATTACCCCTAGGTTATGTATTTAATGTGTGAAACTTGTTGCAGGTACTACGTACGCACGATGTGAGGAGAGTTTGCACGTAGTTAGATTCATGTTATTGTTCGGGTAGACTTAAGTTCGCACCATGCTGTACTTGTACTATAGGGATTTTCCTTTCTCGTTTAATTCTTTATTTTACCTTTCTACTTGAGACTAGACTTGCTATTATAGAGACTTCACGATTTCACGATTAGTCACCGAGTAACTTCACTCCTTTTACGACATGTTTCCGTGATATATACATATATATACATATATGTATGTATATATATATATACATATATGTTTCATTAAAAGGGTTTTGTTACAGAAATTACAACTCACATGTTTATTCGTGAGTGGGGTCAAGGACCCATCAAAGCCTCTTATTCTTATGGGATTGGGTTGTTCGCCTCCGCAGGATTTTGTATTTCACTTCTTATGGGATCGGGCCGTTCGCCTCGGCAAGATTTAGGTACCATACTCTCATGGGAGTGGGTCGTTCGCCTCGGCATGTTAATTGATTTATCATATGGTTCAGGCCATTCGACCCTCGGCAGTGCACAATTTTATTATTATGTTGGATCGGACCGTACGCCTCGGCATTTCCTATATCACATTCCCATGAAATCGTATGTAAAACTTGGCAAGAAGCCAGTGTATCTGTGAATTTCAGATTTGAATTATGGTAGCCACTTGATGAGTTTCACTATACCTATATATATGCTCCGGTGAAGGAGGGAATTTCTAATAAAGAGCTTGAGTTCCTCGTAAAGAGAGGGGATTTGTACCACGTGATCTATATTTGTCTATTTCACTTACTTACTCCGCCTCATATTTGCTACCTCTTTACTGTACCTTATGTTGTTGGACCACTAGTGAGTGTCGATGTTGACCCCTCGTCACTACTTCTCTGGGGTTAGGCTAGATACTTACTGGGTACATGTTACTTACGTACTCATACTACACTTGCTGCACATTTTCGTGCAGGTACATATATGACTAGTGGCCTTGTGAGAGCAGAGGCGTGTATGCATGCGGGGACTTACGTGAGCTACATTCCATATTACGACCCGCAGCCTGCAAAGTCTCCTTCAGAGTATATATATTTCTCATGTCTAAATTTGTATTACGGATAGATGTTGTATTTTATTTTACATTCCTAGTTGATGCTCATGCACTTATGACACCGAGTTTTGGGGAGATTATGGTATGTTTTGTATTGAAATTGTTAAGAATATTATTATTTACACTGTGAATTCTATATTTTACTATTTAATTGAAGGAAAATATGACTTCAAAAACATTAAAAATGAGAACCAAATTAAGTATTTATTGTTGGCTTGCCTGACAGCGGTGTCCGACGCCATCACAGCCTTTAATGGATTTTGAGTCATGACAACTTGGTATCAGAGCACTACGTTCACTTAGGTCTCATGAGTCATGAGCAAGTCTAGTAAAGTCTTTCGGATCGGTATGGAGACGTTTGTACTTATCTTCGAGAGGCTACAAGGCTATTAGGAGCACTTCCCTTCTTGATTCCTCTTCGTGTAAATTGCTTCTTTTGAGGCTTGTACCTTTAGTTCTTTCCTATTCAATCTTATGCGACGTGAAGTGCTTGTTATAGATTGGGAATCGAGGAATTGTCATGGTGCTACAAAGGTGGTGCGGGATGTTTTTGCCTGTATATTTGATTGGACTATTACCATCGCCTTGCAGAAGGCTGTCCTGTCGTTTCAGCTCAGCATCAGTATTTCCTATGGTTTTGAGATTTGGTATTGATTGTTATGATGATTCGTGCGTTGTTATAGCACCATGTTGGTGTAAATGTAGGGTGCTTGTTTATGTCTCGAGGCAGTGAATGACTTGAAAGGAGGTTATTCTCAGTGCATGATTCAGAAGTTCAGCATTTTATTTCCAGCGAAGGAAAGGCAATCAGACTAGGAATGTTTAGATTTGGGTTGATGGAATAACGAGACTTGGTATTTTCGAGCGCGGTAGAGTTCTTAATTGTGATGTGGTGTCATCGTCCTTGTTGAACGCGATAAAGTTTGCCGATATTATGGCCTTCTTCAATTTGCCTTCGGGGCAAGGTGTTGTGAAATGGCGCCTGAGATGCGGTTGTCAGAGATAATGGAGTGTAGAAATTTCGGAATCGAATTGGTACTTCTAGTATTGATGGCTCGAGAAAGATGATCTTCTAAGAGGTTTAGAGTTGGTGGCGACTCACGCGTTCGAATATTACAGAGATGGATTTGGGTTTAGAGCAACAATTAGGCAGCGAAGGACGAGGAAGGACATGTAGGAGGTGTCTTGCGGTGGTTGAATTGTTAGGAGGTCAAGTGTGAAAAGTAGAAGTCGAGGAGTTGCTTAAAGGAGAGGGTTTGACCAAAGTGGGAGAGTGGCAGAGTATCATATGGGTTCTGTGTTAGGATAGCTACACACCTTGGGGAAAGTTTAGAGTGATTTGGGATTTATGGTGGACAGTGACTGGGTCTACGGACTAATTTGGAATATCGGATACTATACTAAGGAAGGTTGGATACGACAGAAAGGAGTTGCTTGATATGAAGAGGGATGCAACATGATTTCGGATTTGAAATGTATTATCGCACCTTTAGTTGATGTCAATGGGGAGTGAACAGACTTGTACAGCTGGTGAATGAGCACGGGCTTAGGATGGTTTACTGATTTTGTGGTGTTGACGGAGCTTCTACGAAGAATTCTACTGGCTATCTGGTAAGAGGTCGAATATGTGAATGCGGCTAGTGATTCAGAATGTTCACGAAATGTTTAACAGGAGGATTTTGAGAAATTTGGCAGGTCGATTGTGCAGACTCATGTCTATGAGGAAGGAGGAATATTAGTGGGTTCCAGGGTTATGTAATTGTAGCTTCAAGCTAAGTGGGAGGGCCCCACCGTCTACGATTGGATTGCATGGTTGTCTACTTGTGAGGTTTCTGGTTATTGGTGTATTAGTGGGTTATTACGACTAAGAAAAGAAACCATCAGTGGTAATTTGAGCAAAGGATTTGCGGAATGTGTGCTATCTTTGGCCTTATCAGTTCATGTTCAAGTTTTGGGAAGACTCAGAGTCTATGCTTCGTGTGGATGTTATGTATAAGGTGAGGAATTAAGCCGGTTGCTTCTTTGAAAAGGTGTTCATGTGCTAGCAGGGCCTTAGAGTTTGATTATATTCGGGGACAAGTCAGAGTGGGTGACACTCAACAATGGTCCTAGTAGGTTCAAAATTAAAGTGCGGTGCCTGAGGATTTCGAGTCCGTGGTATGGTTAAGAATCGAGTTTTGGCAGTGGATTATGAAAAAAAAGGGGGGGCTTGGAGTGTTCTATGTTGTCTTCGGTCTGCGATGTAGCATTGGAGGAATAGGAGAAAATAACTTCGGATTTATAGGGGAATTATCAGAATGGGTGTACCCTATTAGTGGTTCAGGAGTTATGATAAAATTCTTTTACCCTTGCGTATTGGTATGTTAAGTGCAGTAAGCGGCATGGGAATTGGAAGTTGAGGATCAAGGTTGCAGTTGATGTCGACAAGAATGTCAAGAGCTCAGACGAGCATGGAAGAATTCAGATGTTTAGAGTGAGCTGGTATCGTCTTCAGGGTCACCGGAGATCGATGTCCTGTGTAGGAGGCTTGGTGTACTGATTTGCAGATTCTCGATTCGCTTTACGGCATTAGTATGGCCGGTGGTATGGATGAGCAGATTGTTACCTGGTGCGGAAGGTCGTGGGAGTGTATCCCATGGGAAGATTGTATAAGTGTGACATGTAGTCACTGGATTGATTAAAGATTTAAAAACCAAGTATGGAGATTGTGGTACTATCACTAATGTGATAATTTATGCCTGTAGGGCGCTCGGTTCATTCAGTTGTGGACTATAGAAGTTCGTTCCGGATTGACGGTTGTTCTTGTGTGTAATGGTAAAAAGGGTTATGGTGTATCCTTGAAAGGTTATTAGCCCAGTGCGGTACGATCAGAATCGGCTTGAGGTCCGTGGATGGATCTAAGTGTGAATATGGGCTCTATATCAGGCCGGATGTGTCTGTTTCAACATAACATTTTTTTCGGAGGGGTCTTCGGGTATTGTGCCATGTGGGCTATGAGACGGTTTGATTATTCGCTCTCGTATTGAGATCCCATATAGTTTGTGGTATTATGTGAGCAGGATGGCTCTCGTGATGCATATCATATATCGCACCTTAGTTGTGCTTGAGTTTTATAGTGTATGACGCTACCCGTCTCCCCAGGATTTATATTATGCACTTAGCGTGCTTATGGTTGATATTCAGGCATTTCGTGAGTATAAGCGTTACGACTCGATGTATGTTTTCTTTAGATTATCATGTGTGGATCGGGAGGCACGCCGCCACGGGTATATGGTTGGATCAGGTGGCACGCCGCCACGGATATGTTGTTTGGATCGGGTGGCATACCGCCACGGGTATCATGTGTGGATCGGGTTGCACACCGCAAAATATAACTTTTGGATTTTGATCCATGATGGCCTTTTTATTGATTTTGACGATGGGATCTCTCTATGAATGGAAAAGGGGTGTTTTGGATCGACTAGTGATAAATGGGAACAGTGTGTTATTGAGTACAGTTTCCCAAATCTATTATTGTGTGTTTTGCTTCCCATTTCCTGGGGAAGGTTCATAACATCTTTTTGGTTGTTTAAATTAGTTGTGTGGGTTGAGTAGATCTTTCCAGAGTTTGTTTCCTTATGTATCATATTCGAGTTTGTAGCTTGTTGGCACATTGTGTCATCCTATGATACTTTTGGCAGTGCCTAAGGTGGCTTATTGCATGAGCAGCTTGTACTGGGTGAGACGAGATTATTGGACCTGGGATCAGTGCGATCAGATTTATATGAAGCATATTAAAGAGTAAATATTGTTATTCAGTCCAGAATAAGGTAATGGTTCCTGTCGGGAGGAGAGACTCCATAAACTGTGATTCGGCAGGTGGTTATGAGTTCCACAGATCTTCTCTATCGTGGCAGTATTACGAGAGTTAAAACAAGGCTTAATTGGTCGTGAGGTACATTACGAGCTTCGGTCAGTGGAAATTTTAGCCATTATGCTTTGGAAAGATTGCCTTAGGCAAATGGCTTACACAGTGCATGGTAAGAATTCAGTAAGGGTATACAATCGAGTTTGATGCATGGTGTAGTGATTGATACGGTGTTTAAAAGTTGGAAACAGGCCTGGTAGAGAATTCTGGATGTTAGAATTTGGCACTAAGGCTTATTTGACTAAATAAAAGGGAGAATCTAAAGATTGACTCGAGCTAATATGCCCAACTGGGTTGTGGTGGCATGGATAGGTGCACGAGTTGTTGAACAGTGATTTCGGACAACTCCAGAGCAGTTCTTAGCACGTTCGAGGATGAACGTATGTTTAAGTGGGAGAGAATGTAACGACCCGACCGGTCGTTTTGATCTCTAGCACGTCGTTCAGCAGTTTGAGTCCCTAAGCAGCTTCACTTCAGGTATTATGATTTGTATGCGTGGTCGGAATTTAATTTCGGGAAGTTCGAAGTTGATTTGGAAAGAAAATTCTAATTTCGGAAGCTTTAAGTTGAAAGAACTGACTAAGGTTTTATTTTTGAGTAAACGACCTTGGAATCGGGATTTGAAGGTTCCAACAGGTTCGTATGATGATTTTGGACTTGGGCGTATGTCCGAATCGGGTTTTAGATGACACGAGAACGTTTCAGCGCCTATTGTGGAAGTTGGCATTTTGGAAGGATTTCATAAATTTGGGTTGGAGTGCATTTCAATGCTATCGATGTCCGCTTAGGATTCTGAGTCTGGGAATAGCTCCGTATGGTGATTCTGGTACTGGGAGCGCGTCCAGAAGTGGATTTGGAGGTCCGTAGGTCATTTCGGTGTCATTTGGCGAAAGTTAAAAATTCGAAAGTTTCTGAGAAGTTTGACCGGGAGTGAACTTTTTGATATCGGGGTCAGATTCCGATTCCGGAAGTTGGAGTAGATCCGTAATGTCAAATGTGACTTGTGTGCAAAATTTAAGGTCAATCGGGCAAGATTTGATAGGTTTCAGCATCGAATGTTGAAGTTTGGAGTTCTAAAGTTCGTTAAACTTGAATTGGGTTGCGATTCGTGATTCCGATGATGTTTGATGTGATTTGAAGGCTCGACTAAGTTCGTAACGTATTTTGGAACGTGTTGGTGTAGTTGGTTGAGGTCCCGAGGGCCCCGAGTGGATTTCGGATGGTAAACGGATCAAGTTTGGGCTTGGAGGAATGTTGGGGCTGCTGTCATCTGGTGTAACCGCACCTGCGAGGTCTTGGCCGCAGGTGCGGAGCCATAAAAGCGGTCAGGAAGGTCGCATAAGCGATGCTGGGCAGGAGCGCAGGTGCGAGGGAATGTCCACACCTGCGAAGGCACATATGCGGAAGGAAAGGCGCAAAAGCAGAAGCGGGCAGCTGGGGGCATCTCCGCAGAAGCGGAATATTTGCCACACCTGCAGACCGCAGAAGCGGCCAAGTTACCGCAGGTGCGAGAAGTCGCTGGGCAAAAGGGTTCTTTAAGAATGGGATTTGGCCCATTTTCTTTCATTTTCTCTTGGTTTGGGCGATTTTTGGAGAGCTTCAAAGGAGGATTTTCACCAAGAAACACAAGGTAAGTGATTCCCACTTATTATAAGTCAAATACATGGTTTGTATAAGGATTTAAACATGAAAATTGATAGGAATTGTGGGATTTTGAAGAAAAACCTAGAAATTGGTATTATTGGATTTTGACCATGAATTTGGGCATGGAATTGGAAATAAATTATATATTTGAGTTCGTGAGGTTATGGGTAATAGTTATCTTCAAATATTTTCGGAATCCTGGCACGTGGGCCCGAGGGTGATTTTATCGACTTTTCAAGCGAAGTTGGGAATTTGTCTAAATTGATTTGTCTTGAGTATTAGAGTATATCCTCATTGGTTTGCATATTGTTTCACTAGTTTTGGAGCGACGGGCATCGGTTTGAGGTGTTAGAGCGGCGTTGGAGCCGGTTATGGAACTTCGGAGCGAGGTAAGTCTCCTGTCTAACTCTATGAGGGGGAAAACTACCCCTAGGTGATGCATTTAATGTGTGCAACTTGTTGCGGGGACTACGTACGCACGAGGTGACGAGAGTCCGTACGTAGTTAGATTCATGCTATTGTCCGGGTAGACTTAGGTTCACACCATGTTGTACTTGTACTATAGGGATTTTCCTTGTTCGTTTAATTCGTTATTTTACCTTTCTACTTGAGACTAGACTTGCTATTATAAAGACTTCACAATTTCACAATTAGTCACCAAGTGACTTTACTCCTCTTACGGCTTGTTTCCGTGATATATATATATATATATATGTGTGTGTGTGTGTGTGTGTGTGTGTGTGTTTCATTGAAAGGGTTTTGTTAAAGAAATTACAACTCACCCGTTTATTCGTGAGTGGGGTCAAGGACCCATTAAAGCCTCTTATTCTTATGGGATTGGGCCGTTCGCCTCGGCAGGAATTTGTATTTCACTTCTTATGAGATCGGGGCATTCGCCTCGGCAGGATTTAGGTACCACACTCTCATGGGAGCGGGTCGTTCGCCTCGGCAGGTTAATTGATTTATCATATGGTTCAAGATGTTCGACCCTCGGCAATGCACAGTTTTATTATTATGTTGGATCGGACCGTACGCCTCGGTATTTCCTATATCACATTCCCATGAAATCATACGTAAAACTTGGCAAGAAACCAGTGTATCTGTAAATTCCGGATTTGAATTATGGTAGCCACTTGATGAGTTTCACGATACCTATAGATATGCTCCGTTTAAGGATGGAATTTCTAATGAAGAGCTTGAGTTCCTCGTAAAGAGAGGGGATTTGTACCTCGTGATCTATATTTGTCTATTTCACTTACTTACTCTGCCTCATATTTGCTACCTCTTTACTGTACCTTATGTTGTTGGACCACTAATGAGTGTCGATATCGACCCCTCGTCACTACTTCTCTGGGGTTAGGCTAGATACTTACTGGGTACATGTTGCTTACGTACTCATACTACACTTGCTGCACATTTTTGTGCAGGTACATATATGACTAGTGGCCTTCGAGAGCAGAGGCTTGTATGCATGCGGGGACTTACGTGAGTTGCATTCCATATTACGACCTGCAGCCGGCAGAGTCTCCTTCAGAGTATTATATTTCTCCTTTCCAAATTTGTATTCCGGACAGATGATGTATTTTATTTTACATTCCTAGTTGATGCTCATGCACTTGTGTCACCGAATATTTGGGTGATTATGGGATATTCTGTATTGAAATTGTTAAGAATATTATTATTTACACTGTGAATCCCATCTTTTACTATTTAATTGAAGGAAAATATGACTTCAAAAACATTAAAAATGAGAACCAAATTAAGTATTTATTGTTGCCTTGCCTGACAGCGGTGTCCGACGTCATCTCGGCCTTTAATGGATTTTGGGTCGTGACATATGATTATTATTGTATGGGATCGGGTTGCACGCCGCAACAGTTATGATTAATATTGTATGGGATCTGGTTGCATGCCGCAACAAATGTACAAATATGAAATTATTATGATATTAAGGTTAGTTCTGATTGTGATTCTCATGATGCATTTTATGCTAGGACGGTTACTGTGGTTTCTTAAATCACTTTATTGTATTTTGATCATAGTTAATTAACCGTCAATATATTAAATATGGAACAATATAGACTTTTTGTGTGAGTCATGCATCCTATGTAATATGTTAAGTTGCTGAGAATATAGTAGAGGTAAATGAAAGAATTTTCAAGTTGTTCCCCTTGTGTGTCTTTCAAAAATGAAACTCATATCTTATTTGGAGATTTACTAAATTAAATGGTGATTATATTTTTACTCTAACTGATATCTCAATGTTCTCATTATCTTATTGTCGTGTAATTTGCGTGAAAAATTATTATTTCGTTTTACTTTAATAAATCCCATATTTATATCATTAAAACTTAATTGAATGTCTTATTTTGTGTAAATACAATATTTTATCGGATCTCATATATTTCTAAACTAAACTCAATTGATATTCTATTTGTACAACCTTTCCACTATTTTGCCTTATTTAAATCCTAAATTGGCTTAATGACTCATTTGATGCTTCACTATATTTAATTTGGAAATTGTATTTAATTGTGTTTAAATTATTCATTGGTCATCTTGGTTGATATTGATACGAAAATTATACACATGGTAGCACGAAGATTTTGCCGTGTAAAAGTAATTCAGAAGATGTGGGCACAGGATGCCACATGTGTAAGAATTGGAAGTTGTGAATCATGATTTTTGATTTTGAGGAGTGATACCTCGGGTAATTTATGTTGAAATACATGCATTATAAATAATTTAGTTGATTGATTTATCATATGATTCCTTACTTGAACCCATTCATATTTCATTTGTACTCTGACTATGTTGTTACTTAAATTACTTGATTGTTTTCTCGTTGTCATCCGTGTTCTCATTGTTCTCATTGTTGATTTGAATTGGAAATTCTTCTGTTATTGGCCTTACATTGATATTATTTCCTTGATAGCTTTGTGTAACATTTTGTACAGGTTTATAGGTCCGGTAGGTGTCTTGACCTGGCCTCGTCACTACTCTACCGAGGTTAGGCTTGATACTTACTAGGTACCGCTGCGGTGTACTCATGCTACTCTTCTGCATATTTTTGTGCAGATCCAAGTACCTCAGAGTTATTGATATTCCTGTTATCTGATCGTGCATCTCTGTGGAGACTCAAGGTACACTTGTTGTCGCGTTCGCAGGCCTCAGAGTCACCTTCTGATATTTTCTTTGCACTGTTATTCTATTCTGGAATAGTTGTACTTAGAGATTTTCTAGTAGACTCTGTAGAGCTTGTGACTTGTACTACCGGTTTTAGGATTGTAGAAAATTTCTATTTCATATTTAATACTTGTTGGTTGAGTCACCACTAATTCAGTAAGTGTTAGGCTTACCTAGTCCCTAAAACTAGGTGCCATCACAATATCCTACGGAGAACAATTTGGGACGTGACAGTAATTCATATCTCGTTTGGTGAGAAACAAAAAAAATAATAAGATACCTTGACATACTTTATTGTGTTAGTTTGAAGGTATTCAAAAGCTTCTAAGATTTAGAATAGGCAACCTAAAACTTGGAGGAAGAAAGCACAGATGTTAGACAATACCAAGTTAAGAACATAAAAGGAGATGGTAAATAAAAGCAAAAGCACTAATAAACATTAAAGGAGTTTGAATCACGATCAACTGTTAAGACTTCAGCAACCCTAACAAAAATATCAAACTTCTCATATGGAAAACTAAAAAGAACATAAAAAAGAATTCAAAGGAAGTTTGTTGTCAAGTCAAAGAAGCAATCAACAATGAAAGACAACAAGGTAAAAGACAAAAATCTGACTCTTAAAGAAATAATAAAACTTTTAACCGAGTGTAACGATCCGACCGGTTATTTTGAGATCTAGCACGTCATTCGGCGGTTTGAGTCCATGAGCAGCTTCACTTCAGGCATTATGACTTGTACGCGTGGTCGGGATTGAATTTCGGGAAGTTCGGAGTTGAATTGGAAAGAAAATTCTCATTTCGAAAGCTTTAAGTTAGAAGAATTGACTAAGATTGGATTTTAGAGTAAACGGCCTTGGAATTGGGATTTTAAGGTTCCAGTAGGTTTGTATGATGATTTTGGACTTGGGTGTACGTTCAGATCGGGTTTTGGATGCCCCGGGAAAGTTTTGGCACCTATTGTGGAAGTTAGCATTTTGGAAGAATTCCATAAATTTGTGTTGAAGTACATTTCAATGTTATCGATGTCCGTTTGGAATTCTGAGTCTGAGAATAGCTCCGTATGGTGATTTCGGTACTGGGAACGCGTCCGGAAGTGGATTTGGAGGTTTGTAGGTCATTTTGGGGTCGTTTGGCGAAAGTTAGAAAATTTAAAGGTTTTTGAGAAGTTTGATCGGAAGCGAACTTTTTGATATTGGGGTCGAATTCCGATTCCGGAAGTTGGAGTAGGTCCGTAATGTCAAATGTGACTTGTGTGCAAAATTTGAGGTCAATCAGACGTGATTTGATAGGTTTCGGCATCGATTGTAGAAGTTGAAGTTTCAAAGTTCATTAAGCTTTGAATGGGGAGCGATTCATGAATTCGACATTGTTTGATGTGATTTGAAGGCTCGACTAAGTTCGTAATGTGTTTTGGGATGTGTTGGTATAATTGGTTGAGGTCCCAAGGGCCTCGGGTGGATTCCGGATGGTTAACGGATCGAGTTTGGACTTGGAAAAAAAGATGAGGCAGCTGATATCTGGTGTGATCGCACCTGCGCAATAAGGGCCGCAGGTGCGAGGTCACAGGTGCGAGCTAGTGATCGCAGGTGAGATTTGGGCGAAGCTGGGCAATGATCACAGGTGCGAAAGGTTGTCCGCACTTGCGAGGTCGCAGATACGGAGGTGCGACGCATGTGCGAGAGTGAGAGAAGGGTCTGGGAGCGCAGGTGCGAGGGTATGTCTGCACCTGCGAAGGCGCATATGCGGAAGGAAGGGCGCAGGTGCGGAGTCATGTTATGCAGAGGGAATGCACAGGTGCGAGGTTTTGGCCGCACCTGCGGCTGTTCCGCGTGTGCGGAAATGTCGCTGGGCAAAAGGGTTTTTATAAACGGGACTTGGCCCATTTTTCTCCCATTTTCATTTGGTTTGGACACTTTTAAAGAGCTTCAGGGGGAGATTTTCATCAAGCAACTCTAGGTAAGTGGTTTCCTCCCATTGTGAGTTAAATATATGAATTATACATGGATTGGAACATGGAAATTAGTATAAATTGTGAAGTTTTGGTAGAAGACCTAGAATTTGGTATTTTTGGATTTTGACCACGAAATTTGGGCATGGAATTGAGAATAAACTATTTATTTGAGTTCGTGATGTTATGGGTAAAGTTAGCTTCAAAAACTTGTGGAATTTGGGCACGTGGGCACATGGGCCCGAGGGTGATTTTTATCGACTTTTCGATCGGGGTTAGAAATTGCTATAAGTTGGATTATATTGAGTATTTGAGTATATATTAATGGGTTTGCATAATTATTGGCTAGTTTTGGAGCGTTGTGAATCGATTCAAGTTGTTTGAAGGGCTTGAGAGCCGGTTATGGAACTTCGGAGCGAGGTAAGTCTCCTTTTTAACCTTGTAAGAGGGAATTTTTCCCATAGGTGAAATAAATCAATGTGTGCTCCTATTTGTGTGGGCTACGTACGCACGAGGTGATGGGAGTCCGTGCGTAGCTACTATTATGCTTAAGTTCGGGTAGTCTAGGACCCAAAAGTATGCTTTACTTGTAATATTTGCAATCTTGTTGTCAATTTAAAATGCTTAAATCATATCGAACTTTGTTAATAAATTTTTAAAAGGCTAGACATCATTTTCTTGATTGTTAAAAGAGAAATTGCATTTTCCTTGGATAATTGCCCCTTGATGAATTCTTGATTGATTATTTAAATGTGTTATCTTTTGTGGAACGGGCCGAATGCCTCGGTAGATTAAATAGATGCATTTATGGTTCGCGCCATTCGACCCTCTGGCAGTGCACAGTTTAAATAATTGTTAGATCAGGCCGTACGACCTCGGCATGACTTGCGCATGCTTGTATTGCTTGCCTTGAAATTGATAAATAACGATATTGCCTCCCTGGTCTGAGATAAACTGATAATTTGATATGGCCTCATTGGCCGGAGATAAAATCGTTAAATAGTGGGAGATAAAATTTGGAGATTTCCTTAATTATGAAAGAACTGTTTACTTGCTTCAAAATAATGGGCTTGCAACCGTATTAATTAATTCATGCCTAATTTAATGATATTATTCCATTTATTTATAGCCCATAGTAAGTGTCGAAGTCGATCCCTCGTCACTACTTCTTCGGGATTAGGCGGGATACTTACTGGGTACGGGTTGATTTACGTACTCATACTATACTTGCTACACATTTTTGTGTAGGTACACATATGTTTAGCGGTCTTTTGGGCGCAGAGGCGAGATTATGGCGGGGACTTAGGTGAGCCACATCCTATACGATGTTCCGCAGCCAGCAGAGTCTCCTTCAGAGTATTGTATTTTCCTTCCTGTCCAAATTTGTATTCCTGACAGTTACTGTATTTTATTTTAAATTCCTAGAAAAGGCTCATGCACTTATGACACCGGGTTCTGGGATGATTATGGGATGTTCAGTATTGAATTTTGGAAAACATTGTTATTTATTCTGTAAATACATCTTTTACTTGATAAATTGAAGTAAATTTATGATTTCAAAAATATTAAAATAAGAATTTAATTAACTATTTAGTGTTGGCTTGCCTGACAGTGGTGTCCGGCACCATCACGACCTCTAACGGACTTTGGGTCGTGACACCGAGAGAAACTAAACCCTAGTGTCGTTGAAATTGATAATGTTTCTAACGCCCTTTAATAGGGATATTCATTAATAATAAGTTTCCTACTTATACTCTTAATTTTTTTCCTTTTGAACCCACTGAAATTTTGACTTTTCTTTAAAAGGGATATTAAATGTTTCCTTTTTTCCTTTTTTAAAAGGGATATTCTCTTCTTGTTTCTCCTTTTTTTTGGTCATACGCAGTTTTATTTTTTCTCCCCAAAAATAATTTATTGATATTTACATTTTTATCCAGCTTACAATATACTTACGAAGGATAAAAAAGGCGAACGACATTTTGCTAAGGGCATTGTTTCTATTAATATAGTATAGATAAATATATTTTATGAGATATACATTTGAGAGGTTTCTAAAATTGTGTGGAGTGAGTTGAGTATTAAAATTGCTAGGTAAGCATAGTTGTCACAAGTTATATATACTTATATGGTATGACTTTTCAAAGTAATGTTTTTCTTTCTTGGAGTATTTTGCATGAGATTATGAGGATAAAAAAGAAAAATAGAAGGTGTGGATAAGAAAATAGATATTCGAAACCAGAGAGTTCTAGAGTTAATAATTACTATCAGTATGGATAAAAATTGTTTACCCCAAAAATGAGTAACAATTAAATTTGTATGCGGTTTAAAGGAAACGTGATTTAATTCAATATGAATAATTAATAACAACAGGTAAATGAATTAAAGATAAAATAAACAATCAAATCAATCGCAATGTAATGACCAAGCCTGATGTTAGATTGAACAATGGAATTCGTCCTCGATTGGACCCTCGGTACAAACTCGGTCGCGGGTGAAGAAAAGAACAAATGAATAATGCCTTGAACAATAGATAGAAGACAAAAGTAAACTTTTATTACTTTGAGTTGCGTGTTACAATATGTCGAAATAAAGAAAAACCTTTCCTTGTATATAGTAGGGGAATTCCAGTCCTAGTACAAGTCTAAATAAAGTAAAAATCTTGTTTTCTGGTAAATGTCAATCTACAGTTAATACTGAACGGGATTCGCACCGTAATATCCGTTTGAGGGCGAATACTACCGTCCCCTAATCGTCGTGCATAACCGTTCTCCGCGTTTCCCAAAGTCCGGAAGCTATACTTGCTATGGGTCCGTTATTTCACCGTGCCTGATCTTAGATACACTGTTCGTTCTCCCGAGTTTTGATTCGAGGGGTCCTTGGGCCTCGATCATACTCACGTCGAGCCATGCTTCCCCCTTGTTTCCACATCGGGGAATCGGGGATGACTCTGTCTCAGATGTTACCCATACACCAATAGTCCCCTCGTTTTCCAAAGAGTAGATTTATCGAAGAGACTGGAAGAGATAAATTACCCCCGGTTCCTTCTTCCGTACGCTAGAACCGAGTTGACGGGTCAACAAAACATTCCATCAGTCGCGTCATTCGGACTTTGGACACGTGTCAGTCGCCGGTTGACTGTCCCCGAATGTGATACGTCACACATTGATTACCCTTTCTCTATAAAAGATTCGATCTCTTTTTCACTTTTTTACTTTCCGATTCCACAGCTCCTTGACTTACCTTTGATTTCTTCACTTATTCCTAACTCCTACCAACTCTCATATACTGCTTTTTAGATCTTTATATCTTCATCTTCAAATCTTCATACACTTTCTTTAAACCTTCAAGTCAGACCTTCAGATCTTCATCCCTATCTTTAAATATTTATCCCATCTTCAAACCTTCATCCTTACTTTTAAACCTTCATATGTTTCTGAATCCTATGGAAAAAACTTCCAAATTCATGCCTTAACAGACCATCCCTTCAACATCCAACCCAACCACGGATGATGAGGTGGCCATTCCTGAGGTAACCCCGGAGCCTCCTTTGAAGAGCTTCATCCCCGAGGGCTGCTCTATTGAGAATGACTTCAAAGCCGAGAAGGCCTCCAGTCAGCAGGACTGAGGCAAGGGAGTATGGAGGTATATATGTTCTGTTACGGAGGACACATTCCCTACAGTTTAGGTGGAATGCAACTGGGAGGGCAAGGAAGTGGTCATCCTCGGGCCCAACGAAGACATTACCCATGTGGAGGGGTATCTAAGTGTTTACACTTACCCCTTCACGCTCACCCCAGTGGACCCTATAATGTTTGGCTTTTGCAAAAGGTACGAGGTCTGCTTTGGGCATCCATTCTTTTGATAGATCGTAATCCTTCTCTGACACTTCATCAACAACATCTAAGCACTTCGGTTTACCCTCGACCACCTGCTTCATCCCTACAATCCCCGAGTTTTCAGGAGGGGTTGATCAAGCTTGTTTGTCGAGCAAGCAAAGCTCCATTCTCGAGCATTGACAAAGATCAAGATCGAGGTTGGCAGGGGAGGTTCGTTCGGGTGAAAACCAAAGACCTCATTCCCCCCTGAATTTTTACCGTTCCTTGAAAAGTAAAACTAAGCACGTAAGTTTTTCTTCCTTCCTGAGTCTTTGGTACTTCCTTCATTCTATTTATAATTGTTTTTGCATATTATTGTGCAGCGGTCCGCCAAGTTCCCAATGTAGTCCCCCGCTTCAAGGAGTGGATTGAGGGGATCTGCAAGCAAATATCCTAGTTCGAGCGCAAATGGTGCAAGCTCTCAAAGGGCAAGTGGGAGGCCTGCTCCCATGATGAGTCCTCCTCTCGAGCAATTATACTTTTATACTTAACTTCTATTTCTGCAAAGTTTGTTACCTTTCCACAGGTTTGTCCAAGACCACTGAGCTCCAACTATTAGACGAGGATGAGGCCCCATCCTCGCTTGCTGAGCCCACCGCTTCGGGGCAGCCCGGGGCTGCTGCACGGGAGGAGAAGACAAGGCAAAAGAGGAAATTCTCTAGCTCCCAGGACGGCGAGGTCAAAAAGAAAAAGAGGGTAGGTGTCTGGGCCCAGAAAAGCAAGTGATCCACGTCCAATCTGCAGTCAATATTGAGTAAAAACAGTCATTGGAAGAATAGTACCCAGTAAGAGTCGGGGTCGATTTCCATAGAGAGTTTAATATGGGTGTTAGGGATATACACTTGACGAAAGAAAATGGAACAACTAGATTGCACTTCCAAACAAAGGGTTTTGATTTCTAATTCTAATTTTACTATAATAATTATAAGCTAAGAGAAGAAACTAGAAAGCGAATGATTGTTTTTGGTGTTTTTCCAAATAGTTAAAAAGCCTAGGGATGTGACCTTAACCTAGGTGTTCTCCTAATGGGTTAAATACGTTAACACTTATTTTGTTGATCGGGGTGTATTATAGCTCTCAACTCTACGTTACCTACTCAATACCTCTTGATCATAGAATGATTTTACCCAATTTAGCTTTCTCAAGCCCAAATGAGTATCAAGCCAAATAGTTGATATGAGCTCTCACTATCTCTAGTTCAAAACCCTTTAATTAGGTTAATCAAACTCTTAATTAGCCCAATTTCTTGTTAGCCAAGTTTTCCAAAACTAGGTCTCTCTTTCTTAAGCAAAGACCAAGTCAAAATAGGCATGAATCAATGTTTGCAACCATTAATTCTAAAATTAAATCATAAAATAGGCTAAATCAACACCCAATCATAAACAAGCATTAAATTAAATACCCATAAGGTTTACACACTAGGGTTGGGTCATAACCCTAGTAACAATCTAGCTACTCATAGTGAGAAATGAAGAAAACAAAGAAGAAATACTAATTAAACTCATAATCTAATATTAAAATGATAAAATATAGTGTTTAAATTCTAAAATAGTCACAAACTTCCTAAAATATCAAAATACAATTGCTACAGCAGCTCAAACTTCGAAACTTAACCTAACAATGTGATTCTCGTCTATTTATAGTGGCCCAAAATTCGCTAACAAAAATGCCCCTCGAGAGGTTCTGAGGCCGCACAATTCCATGTGTGGTCCGTAGATTGCCTCAGCTTGCATGGACTTGGAATCTGCAATTGTACAATTTGATATATGGTTGCAATGGAGCTTCTGCGACCGCACAATTGTTATGCGGTCCGCACTTCAGGCAAGGCTGCAAGTCTTGGTCATTTGCACATTCTCTGAACTTTGAAGTCTTTATCAGTGCAGACCTTGTTCTGCGGCCGCACAATTCATGTGCGGTACGCACATTAGCTAAAACTATGCTGGGCTTCTTCACTTGTTCTGCGGTCGCAGAGGAAATTCTGCGGTCTGCACTTTCTTCTGCGGACCATACATTTTATGTTATGCGCCCCTTCTTGCCTTGTGAGTCGGAATACTCCTCTTTTAGTCGGATTTCATCATGGGAGCCCAAGCTTCCAACATTCCAGCAATTTGCACACTTTCATTAGTTTTAGTAACATAAATCAATACTTTCGGACTAAAACAAAATAAAAAAGGTGCTAATAAGTGGTCAAATTCCACACTTATCAACTCCCCAAACTTAAATCTTTGCTTGTCCTCAAGTAAATAAATTAGTTCCCACCTCCTCGAAGTTAAAGGTCAATTCAGTGAGTCAATGGTGAGCCATTCATATATCAGTTGGGACCAACAATTACCCACACTACTCATGTATTATCAACAAGGTGACAGGTCAAATATTCATGCACATATAGTTCTAACGTAACATTTGAGCTTCAAGAATTGACTTTACTCATCAAAGACTCTTGTTCTATCATGTAGGTCATGGTGGACTCTAAACTCTTCCTCCTCTACTTTCCATTTTCCAAGCTCACTTAAAAAAGTTAGCACTCAATCTTAAGATTCATGAAAGATTCACTCTTCTCTCACAAAATAATGTCACAAGTACGGCTTCAAGTACCATAGGCTTGCCCCTCATGTAATGTAAGCTCACTCGATTTGAAATCAAGTAGGACTTTCTTTGGGTTGTAATGAAGGATTTTGAATTAGGGTATGATACAATATGAGTAAGTGGTTACACCTTTCCTTAATCACTCCATATTTTTATTTTTTGGCTCATAATTACTAATTCTTAGAGGCATTTTATTTTTATTGAGGGCCAGAGAGACTTGATATCACTCTTTTTTGTTCATTTCATTCTTTTTCTCCCTTTTTGATGCTCATGTTAGGGATCATTACCTCTTTTTGAATCCATCAACCCTTCCACTTATTCTCTTTTTTTGCATTTTTCTTTTTGTTCTTTTCTTTTCTTGCCTTCTCTTTTCATAGAGATCATTTATTTTCTCTTTTTATGCCTTGATACATTTTTCAAATTCCTCATATCTCCCCCAAACTTATGCTTTGAGCCACTTATTTCACAAGAGTATTAATGAAAGTCTGGGTGCCAAGAAAGGGTCACGACAAAACGGGTAAAGGCTTATAACATGGTTATCAAATGCGAAAGGCTAGAGGCTCAAAGGGGGTTGACTAGGGATAACGACATTGGTTGGAAATAGAAAGATCAGGCGGGCCAAGGAAAGCCTACAATCACTTCTCAAATCAAGCAAAACTTAGGATTTTGCTGTGGAACACATTTGAGGCAAGTTCTAGACCATTCGCACTGATACTTGGACTAGCAACAATTCATCTCACCCCTCACACAACTAGATTATAAAAGAGGATAGAGTCAAGAACCCACAATAACCACATTCAAGTTTAAAGATCATTATGGCCCAATAAACTACTCGATGATCACCAAAGTCAACTCAAGAGTCATAAAGTCACTAACTAGAGTTATTTCTTTTAAAAACTTTTTTTTCTAACCATAAGCACGTAGTTGAGTATGTTGGTACCAAATTAAGCATGATTAACTCTTCGAGAATGACTTGATTAGGTATTTTATTCATTACTACTACTACTACTATTATTACCTAAACAAAAAATAAATTCATTCTCTTATGACGGTTGTCATGCCATCCATTGTTGGGATGAGTCACCCGGTTCACACAAAAGACTACCTTTGAAAAGAACCGCGGAGTTAAGAAAACCAAATTCTTATTATCTACTAAACCATAAAAAGAAGCTACTTAACAAAACAAGAAGTAAAGTGTAAACAATAAAGAAGCTAATGAGCAATAACTACTAAAGATAGATTAATATACAAATAAGAAAGGAGAGAGAAGATAGATAAATACAAATAAGATAAGAAAGAGTATCATCAAATTATTACAAACCAAATTGTATCCAAAATGTGCCAATGTATCAAATAAATTCCACCCCCCCCCCCCCCCCCCCCGGCCGAATAAAAGTAAGAATTATCCCCAATGCTTAGAAAAATAAGAGTAAAAGGAGAGAGAGTGAAGAAACACTCCCTAAGGATCCTTGGACATCTCAGTGTCCCCAGCAATGTCATCTCCCTCTGGATCAACCAATTGTATCTCACATCATCCTAGGCATGGTTGGGTTGTCTAACATCGCACGCACTGCCTCAGCAGTGTCGGCAACAAGGTCTGGCTCGTCAGATTGGCCAGTTGGTGCTACCGGTGCAGATGGTACTGACGGAACTGGGGCGGACTAGTGCGGATCAAGCAGCATATCAAAAGGAAGGTCTCTATCTGTAGCAAGTCTAGTCACCTCCCTCCGGAGCTTGTCCATTGATTTCTTGCTTACCTGGGACTTCCTCTTCTTCTTTACTTCCTTTCCCAACTCCTCAATAATTGACCCGTGTTGTACCAAAGTGTCCATGATTGTCTACTGGTTCTCCAAAATCTTCTTCAGCATCTCATCAATGTTAGAAGGAGTCTGTGGTGCCTGAGAAGCGGACTGCGCTGCAACAGTACTAGACAAGTAAGACAGCTTAGAAGTAGTTGTCTGCATCTAGTTGTTGAGACTTGCCAATGTCTAGGAGACTCGCAGAGCAGATAGTAGAACTATGGGCATGGGCACTAGCTTCAAAGCTGCTCTAGGGGCTGTGGTAAAAGCTGAGGATGATGGCGGAGACATAGCAGTGGCACTGGTAGAAGGCTCAGCAAAGGTGGATGGAAGATCAGCTGTCTCAGAAGCTACTACTGTTGGCTCATCAGACTGGCCTGTGGTGGTAGAAGGCTGGACTTTCTTCTTTGGGTTGCTTATATCCATCAGTGAATACCAGTCGAATGGCTTCTTCGGATTTACCTTGGTGTCAAAATCTCTCGGCTCTACCTTTGCATCAGTAAGGTACTCTGTGATAGTATTGGGATAAAGGTAGGCTGAGCTATCCTGTCGTGCAATCACTGAAATATTGGCCTACATCACAGCACCCACATTAATTGGGAACCCATCCATGATGGAAGCCATAAGAACTTCTCGAGGAATAGGAAAGTGAGTCTCATTCAGGCATGGATCCAGTCTACTAAAAACAAAGGTCTACCACTCATTTGCCTCAAAACTCAAAGTGCTCCACTGAATGGGAACCCCAACGGTAATCCATGGTGGTGTTGACCCTAGTGATGTTAGAATCTCAGCCAGTCAAGGTGGGACTTCCTCCTACAGTGTGCACTTCTCCAGATACTCATTTGGCTCAACATCCTCAAAGTCCAAGTACGCATTTAGCGTATTCTGATCAAACCTCACCTTGAGGTTGGGCACTTTGGTCACCTTCATCCCTTTCTTTATATGAGCAACATTGGCATAGAACTCTCGGTTGAGGTATTCTTTGGCATCCTCCACTTTCTCGGTGAACCACATCCACCCTTTTCGTGCCCTGAACTGTCTCAATATTGCTGGGTTATATGTCTCCAAATCATTCAATAAGAATTGGCGCTCAAGAGTCAATGACCTCACTGGCCACCACATAGGAAAACTAGTGAAGGCGACAAAGCTGACAAATCAATCCTCCCAAACCTCTTTCTTCTTTGATCTCTCCAAACCTGAAGCATCTCCCCCTCTACCATCATCGGGGATCTCATGTATAAGATGTGCCTCTAGGACTGGTAAAGCGGATGGCTCAGAAGCCTGGCTAGCACTCTCCGACCCCTCGGAAGTGCTTTGAGATTAAGAAGGCTCATCCCTGAGATGGTATCTCCCCTATTGCCTTGACTGTGTGGCCGTCTGCTCCTCCTGAACAGAGGCTAAGTTGCCCTCTGACACCTCCCTAGATGGGACATAGGATCTAGACTTAGAGAGGTTTGCACCTCTCCCTCTGGCGGCTGTGGTTTTCTTCCTGATTGTCTTAGGCTGGCCAAGGGAAAGGTACCTCTACATCGACCCCGAGAAGATTCACCTCTACCCTTTAAAGTGTTGCCTCAGCCTCTTGATCGAACCATTATCTGTATCAAAGCAGAGAAGATTGTTAGTTGCAATTCATTGTTCAACACATTCAACTCTTATATACGTAAGGGAGAAACACTAAGACATAGTGGGGTTATAAAGTTGATACAGGTCTGTAGGATAAGGGTTCCGCGGTCCGCAGATTTTTATTGTGCTCCACAAAAGGAACTCGCAGTTTGCAGATTTTTGTTATGCTACCGTATAAGGGAAGTGAGGTCCGCACAGATTTTTGTGTGAGGCAAGTTGGGCATCCGAATTGGCATTCTTTCCCATCAGTTGCTTGAAGATACTTTCAATACGTCTTATCTCATTGTTTGAAGATCTTGAACCATGGGAAGGATAAGGAGGTGGGTTGCTCAATTGTTGGTACATCGGGGGACTTTGAAAACCCAACCCCCGATTACCTTGATTGTTACTCCATCCACCTTGATTGTTGCCTCCCCAATTTTCTTGGTTGTTTCCACTCCAATTTTCTTGATTGTTATTGTTATGCCAGTTCCCTTGATTGTTAGAATTCCAATTACCTTAATTATATTTTGGTCGCCATTGTTGTTGGCTTGGGCCTTGGAATTTATTTCTTTGCCCTTGAAAATTGTTCACATATTGCACTTCCTCTTCTTGTTCATTATAGGAATTCTCTTGCTCAAAACCTTCATCATCTTGCACATAGTTATCCACTCGAATTTGCACTTATGGTCCCTTGGTCCTCCTCTTATTCACCATCATGTTCACTCCCTATATAGCATTGACTTGCTTAGGAGCTTGCACTTGATTTAGCTGGGCCTTTTCTAGTTGAGTCATGGTAGTGGTGAATTCGGCAATGGCTTTCCCATGGTCTTGAAATTCTTTATGAAGCTGGATCATATTCGGATCACCTTATGGAACATTGGCCCGGGATTGCCAAGCCGACGACGTTTCTGCCATCTCATCCGAAGATTTCACATGCCTCCGTATAAGGCGTAGTCAGCTAGTTGATTTACTACACATTGGTTATTTGGGTTAATCCCACGATAGAAGGTTTGTTGAATCATGTTTTCTGCCTTATCCTTATAAGGACATTCCTTAACCACTGTCCTATAGCGCTCCCATATTTCATGTAGTGGTTCATTCGGCTCTTGCTTGAATGCCAAGATCTCATCTCGAAGTGTAGCCATTTGCCCGGGAGAGAAAAATTTAGCAATGAACTTTTCCGCCAACTCATCCCAAGCGTGAATTGAATGGTTTGGCAATTGTTCCAACCAATCTAAAGCTTTCCCCCGTAGAGAGAAGGAAAAAAGCCTTAGTCTCAATGCATCCTCGAAAACATTAGTTTGCTTGCTCCCCCAACATGTATCCACAAAGCCCTTCAAATGCTTATAAGCATTTTGAGTTGGAGCACCGATGAAGAAACCTCGTTTCTCCAGAAAAGTGAGCATCACATTGGTGATTTGGAAGTTGTCCATCCTAATACGGGGAGGGACTATTGCACTAGTATAACCTTCGTTGGGCAATATCCGGTGTGGAGCCGCTCGTGGTGGAGGTGAGGGTGGAACAAGCACATTGTCATGAGGTATCCGGCTTCTTCGATTGGCTTCTAGATCATGAGGTATCTCCTCTACTTGCTTCTCCTCGCCGTCCAGTTCCCCCAAAGTCAAATTTTCGAGCTCGTTGTTCGCCATGGTTGTACCTAAAATTTCTCACACAAGTTAGTAACACGGAAGGGAAAGAATATATTCCAAAAACAAATTAAAATATATATCTAACACTATTTTAACTCCCCGGCAACAGCGCCAAAAATTGATCCACGTCCAATCTGCACTCAATAGTGAGTGGAAACAGTCACTGGAAGAATAGTACCCAACAAGAGTTGGGGTCGATATTTACAGGGAATTTAATATGGGTGTTAGGGGTATACACTTGATGAAAGCAAATGGAAGAAATAGATTGCACTTCCAAACAAAGGGTTTTGATTTCTAATTCTAATTTTACTCTAATTATTATAAGCTAAGAGAAGAAACTAGAAAGCGAATGATTGTTTTTGGTATTTTTCCAAATAGTTAAAAAGCCTAAGGATGTGACCTTAACCTAGGTGTTCGCCTAATGGGTTAAATACGTTAGCACTTGTTTTGTTGATTGGGGTGTATTATAGCTCACTACTCTACATTACCCACTCAATACCTCTCGGTCATAGAGTGATTTTGCCCAATTTGGTTTTCTCAAGCCCAAATGGGTATCAAGCTAAATAGTTGATATGAGCTCAAGACGGGTTCTCACTATCTCTAGTTCAAAACCCTTTAATTAGGATAATAAAACTCTTAATTAGCCTAATTTCTTGTAAGCCAAGTTTTCCTTGACTAGGTCTCTCTTTCTCAAACAAATACCAAGTCCAAATAGGCATGAATCAGTGTTTGCAACCACTAATTCTAAAATTAAAGCATAAAGTAGGCTAAGTAATCAACATCCAATCATAAATAATCATTAAATAAAATATCCATAAGGTTTACACACTAGGGTTGGGTCACAACCCTAGTTAAAATCTAGCTACTCATAGTGAGAAATACAGAAAATAAAGAAGAAATACTAATTAAACTCATAATCTAAGATTAAAATGATAAAATATGATGTTTAAATCTTAAAATAGTCACAAACTTCCTAAAATAGCAAAATACAACGGCTACAACAGCTCAAACTTCGAAACTTGACCTAAAATGTGATTCTTGTCTATTTATAGTGGCCCAAAATTCGTTGACAAAAATGCCCCTCGGGAGGTTCTGCGGCCGCACAATTCCATGAGCGGACGCATATTGATTCATCTTCCCTGGACTTGGAATCTGCAGCCACACAATTTGATCTGCTGCTGCAATGTGGCTTCTGCGGTTGCACAATTCTTGTGCGGTCCGCACTTCAAGCAAGGCTTCAAGTCTTGGTCATTTGCACACTCTCTAAACTTTGAAGTCTTTATCAGTGCAGACCTTTTCCTGCGGCCGCACAATTCATGTGCGGTCCGCATATTAGCTAAAACTCTACTGGTCTTTTTCACTTGTTCTGCGGTCGCAGAGGCAATGCACATCTTATGTTCTGCGCCCCTTCTTACCTTGTGAGTCGGAACACTCTTTTTTGAGTCGAATTTCATCATGGGATCCCAAGCTTCCAATATTCCTACAATTTGCACACTTTCATTGGTTTAGGATACATAAATCAATACTTTCGGACTAAAACAAAATCAAAAAAATGCTAATAAGTGGTCAAAATCCACACTTATCAGCAGCAAAAAGAGTACCAAAGCCGAACCCCGATTCCTTATTATGGCTCAGGGATTACCCTGAGGATGATGATCTAGAGTTTATCGTTCATGGGTCAACCATCGACAAAAGAGAACAGGCAGCACACGGGGAAGGTGGCCGAGAAGCCGATCCCCCTTTGGCTG
>AWOL01S0002065.1:34718-49590 GCA_000715115.1 Nicotiana otophora | reverse complement strand
GAAGAAAGTAGTTAGTGTCATCTACATCGCAGAGTCGCCATCTCACACAGAGTCTATATTCGACGAGGCTCAAGCCGACAAAGAGAAATCAAATGAGATGGCACGGGGCACAGACGAGGCCCTCAACATGTTTTTCGATGGAATAGACATGGGTGCATTGGAGGATTACTCCGAGCTTGGTCAGCTAGAGGTCCCTAAAAAAGACGTGCCATCAAGAGCAAGCGAGCTGAGCTTGAGCCCGAAGCTGGTGAGGCAGTTCCCTGCTCCGAGTTTGGATCTCGACCATAAAAGAGCGGTTGTGCTTACTATCCCGGTGGACACCCGGGTATTGTCCATTCTGATGAGTGTGGCCAGCTATCTTCGCTGCCTGGTGACTGAGGAGGACTAGAAAAAAATGAACGAAGTTGGCACATCGATCCTCTTCAATGAGGCACAACAGGAACTGAACCGAGTAAGCTTCCTATTCCTTGTGCCCTTTGCGAATCTTGCTTAGTTTCAGCATATTCTAAGGATCTTATCATTTTTTTTTCAGGCTTCGGTGCTCCACCACGAAAGCTTCCTTCGGTCTCGAATGGAAGTCAACCAGCTCGAGTTCGCGCTCAAAGAGCAGGTCTGGAAGAAGGACATGTATAGGGCTCTCAGTGAACAACAAGACGAGGATTTAAAGAACCTCCCAATTCTTCGAGCTTAGTTGGAAAAGGCACATAAGGAGGCCTCCTCCACGAAACGGGAGCATGCCAAACTAGTCCAGCATGTAAGAATTTTTTAGGTTAAAAATGAGAGGTTATGCGTAGTGACTAATCATGCAACCTTGCAGGTCCAAGAGAAGATAGATTTGATTGACTAGCTCCGAGACAATATGAACAAGGTCAAGACTACGGACGAGGCACTGAGGAAAAGGATGGACATGTTGGCCTCAGAAAAGAAGGCTACAAAAAAGGAGCTAGAATCGGTCAATGTCCAGCTCCGGGTGGCAAAGGACAAGGCCGAGAAGTGGACACCTCTAGATGACGAACTTTGAGCACAACTAGATTCAGCCGCCTCGGAACGGGATGCCTTTGGCAGGAATATGTTGCGCTGAAGTGCAAAGTGAAGGGAACCTCGATTGATTCCTTCAAAGTCGAGGAAATGCTGGCCCAGTATAAGGCCGATGTGGAGATAGCCGAGGACCATTTAAGAATGAAGACTGAGTATGTAAAGTGGTTGTCCTGGAGGGAGACCCTCGAGGAGGTTCAAGCCCGAGGATTTGACTTGTCGGTCGAGATTGAAGAATCTAAGAGGCTCGAGGCCGAGGCAAAGGAACTTTATGAGCCCGAAGGTCCCGAAGGTTCCGAAGGTTCTGAAGGTTCCGGTGCCGAGTCGAGCTACGGTGAAGATCAGGAAGAGATGCCTTAGTTCTTTTTTGGTTTCCTTTTTGTACATTTTCTTTCTTGTTTATTTTAAGGCCGTTGTATCGTGCCTTTGTAAATATTCTTTTAAATATATATAAAAAATTTCCTTTGGCAACACCATGTTTTTACTTTTCAGCATTTATTTGCAATCTTTTATTTGTGTATCGTCCCTAATGCCTTAGCATAGAATCAAACGTAATCTGGAGCATTTGTTCTATAGAAGTTCGAATGGGGCCCGGTTTCGATGGCAACTCCGGATTGCTTGTGGCTTCAAAATTTTGATAAAATCGAAGGCCTTTAAGATGCTTAACTGTTTTAGTAATACACGACGTTGTTTTTGCCAAGGGTAACCCTTTAATAGGTTTTGATTATATGTAAGAGACTTACTTTATGAGTACGGACTTCGAACATCTCTGAGCCATTTTAGGGCGGCCGTAGCCTTTCATATTTGGGCCCTGCCTAATAGGATCGGTGCCTCCCGGATTTGATAACCCGGGCCGTTTGATTTTTTTATCGGACGATAGTCCCAGAGTCGGGGTAGCCCATGGGCTTTAGGATTTAAGATCCATTGTGAAGCATCGATGAAGCCAAATGTGTAGTAATAAAGTATGACGGAAGCAAAGATTTCTTTCATTATTTTATAAGTAGAGTACATAACAGGAGGCGCATAAGCCGTGTGTCGTGGCTAGAGTGGGCTATATGGGTACAGTTCGTTTGACCGTTTGACCCTTACAATGAATCCTAACCACCAAGCCTTGGCTTTTGATATATATAACATTTGCCCTTTCTAAAGATCTTAACTTAGGGGTAATGGCCCCTAGTATTTGAGGCCGAACTTGTGAGGGCTCGAATACTGTTGATTCGATGCAAACGATCAATAATTCCGATTTAAGGCCGGCCTTCAAAACTAAGGTAGCACATTTTACTATTGCCTCGTTAGAAACCTTTACGAAAAACCCACTTCGGGACAAAACTACTTCAAGGAAAAAAGAGTACAACACGTGCTCTCAGACCTAATAGTCACATTTGCCCTCGACCGAGTACCTGCATAAGTTAGTCCGTAATATAACGAAATTAAAAAAGGTAAGTGAGCTCGTATCTTAGCAGTAGTACCAATTTAAGTGTGCCACTTTCCAGTTGTACGGTAGTTATACACCATTTCCCGACTCGAGTTTATACGAGCCTTTACCAGTTATTCCGGCAACTCTATATGGTCCTTCCCAATTCGGGGCCAGTTTCCTTTCGTTTGGGTTCGTGATGTGTAGCGTTACTTTTCTTAACACCAAGTCCCTGACTTGAAAATGTTGAAGATTGGTTCTTCAGTTGTAGTACCTCCCTACTCGCTACTTCTGGGCGGCCAACCGGACTCGTGATCATGGCTTTGCCGTTTGACATTTCGGTACCATACTGAAACCTGAGGCTCGACTCCCCTACGTCAAACAGTGTAAAGGCTTCCGCTCCATAGACTAGAGGGAACAAGGTCGCTCTGGTACTTGACTTTAAAGTCATACGGTGTGCCCATAAGACTTAGAGCAAGATTTCCTTCCACTTTCCTTTTGAATCGGTTAATCTCTTATTCAAGTTTTGGAGTATGGTTTTGTTCGTCGATTATTCTTGCCCGTTCTCACTAGGGTGGTAAGGCGTTAATAATATCTTCTTGATTTTGTGGTCTTTGAAAAACTTACTTACCTTGCTGCTGACGAATTATTTTCTGTTATCCCAAACGATCTCAGCTGGTATTCCAAATCGACATATTATGTGATCCCAGATGAAGTCGATGACCTCTTTCTCTCGGACCTTCTCGAATTCCTGGGTGGAACTGGGCCTCGACCCATTTGGAAAAATAATCGGTCATGAGTAGTATGTATTGGGCCTTACCGGGCGCCCATGGCAGGGGGCGACGATATCCATTCCTCAGTTCATAAACGGCCATAGCGACAAGACCGGGTGAAGCATCTCTCTTAGTTTATGAATCATCAGGGCGTATCTTTGACACTCGTTTCATTTCCGTATGAAGTCTTTCGCATCCTTCTCCATTTTATTCCAGTAGTAACCGGCTTTGATTAGCTTTCGAACCAGGGATTCTGCCCCCGCATGGTTCCCGCAAGTGCCCCTGTGGACCTCTCTCATGGCGTATTCGGTCACTCCCATACATAAACACCTAGCCAATGGGCCAAATAAGGATCTTCTAAATAATTTCCCTTCGACTAAGCTAAATCCGGCAGCTTTGGTGCACAGGGCTTTTGATTCCTTAGGATCTTATGGTAATTTTCCTGTCTTCAGGTAGTCTATGTGTTTATTTCTCAAGTACCAAGTCAAACTTGTCGAGTTTACTTTGGCATGACCTTCTTCTATCACCGAGTTCATTAGTTGTACCACTGCCACCAAGTCGAATTCATCAGAGTCAACAGATGACCCCAAGTTTGCCAGTGAGTCGGCCTCCCTATTTTGTATAAGTACCACCGCATTTGTTACTCTTTTACTTCGAACGTTCTGTCGACTTGATTTACGACGAGGAGGGAGTCACATTTGGCTTCAATGACTTTGGCCCCGAGGCTCTTAGCCAGTTCTAGACTTGCAATCATAGATTTATACTCGGCTTCACTGTTAGTCAATTTCACAGTTTTAATAGACTGCCTAATTACGTTACCTGCAGGTGGTTTTAAAATGATACCGAGTCTGGGCCCTTTCATATTGGAGGCACCATCCGTGAACAGGATCCATATCCCCGAGCTAGTCCCTGAGGTGAGCAACAATTCCCTTTCGACCTCGGGTATCAAGGTAGGCGTAAAGTCGGCCACAACGTCTGCCAAAATATGAGATTTTATGGCAGTCTAGGGTATGTACTCGATATCGTACTCTCTTATCTTTACGACCTATTTGGACAGCCGTCCTGAGAGTTCGGGCGTATGCATGATATTCCTCAGAGGGTAAGAGGTTACGACACATATGGGGTGGCATTGAAAGTATGGTTTTAGTTTTCTAAAAGCGCTTAGTAAGGGGAGCGTTAATTTTTCTAGGTGAGGATACTTTATTTCGGTATCTCCTAGGGTTCTACTAACATAATACATGGGAAATTGTGTACCTTCTTCCTCTCGAACTAGGACACCACTTACCGCCACCTTAGAAACCGCCAAGTAAAGGTACGGTTGTTCATCTGCCTTCGGAGTGTGTAGCAAAGGGGGGCTCGATAGGTATCACTTGAGTTCTTCTAAAGCTTGCTGGCATTCCGGAGTCCAAGAAAAATTGTTCTTGAACTGGCCCAATATGGCTATCTCGAGATGAACCGGCCTAATATGGCTATCCGCCCAATCAGTCTTTGAACTGCCTTGACGTTGTCGACTATGATGATGTCCTCTATGGCCTTATTTTATCAGGGTTGATCTCTATTTCCCAATTAGATACCATGAATCCTTGAAACTTGCCCGAGCCGACCCTAAATGCACACTTCTCTAGGTTTAGCTTCATGTTGTACTTCCTTAATATGTCGAAGGTTTCCTGCAAATATTTCAAATGGTCCTCTGCTCGCAAGGACTTACCAACATATCATCAATATAAACTTCCACTATTTTTCCTATTTGTTCTTCGAACATCAGGTTTACTAGGCGTTTATATGTGGCACCGACATTCTTTAATCCGAACGGCATTACATTATAGAAGTATATGCCGAACTTGGTTATGAAAGAAGTCTTTTCTTGATCGTCCAAGTCCATCCGAATTTGGTTGTACCCGAAGTAGGCATCGAGAAAACTGAGTATCTCGTGTCCGACCGTCGCGTCGATCATTCGATCGATATTAGGCAAAGGGAAAGAATCCTTCGGGCATCCCTTATTTAGAAGTTTGGATACCTCGTCCTTGATGAACGCATGTTTGATCTCGGACTGTGGCCTTCTCTTATGCTTAACCGGATGGAACTTTTGATCCAAACTCAACTCATGGGTGGTTACCTTCGGTGGATTCCCTGTCATGTCTAGATGGGACCAGGCAAAACAACCAGCGTTAGATTTAAGAAAATCAATAAGTGTTTTCCTGAGCTTGGGGGTTAACCCCATTCCCAGGTATATATTTTCGATCTGGTAGGTGCTCGATCAATATAACTTGCTCCAACTCCTCGATCGTTGATTTGGTGGCGTCAGTATCATCGAGTGCTGTGAATAATCTCGAGACACTGTAATTGTCCTCATTTTCCGCTCATGCTCTTTCTATTCTTCCGGCCCGGCTGAGGACGGTGTCATTGATTTCTATTTAGTTACCTTTTTTTTGGTCGACTTCGTGCCCTTTGAAATCACGGGCACCGGGATCACTTCATCGACATCAAACATTTCCCTTGTGGCTGACTGTTCTCCGTCGACCGTTTTGACTCCTCCTGGTGTGGGAAATTTTAGTGCCTGCTGTAAGGTCGAATTCACTACCCTCATGTCCCCTTCGATCACATAGTACTTTGTTTCTTGGGTGGTCCCGGTAGTATTTACTGGTAAGGATATCTCACCCTTCGTGGTCTCGCACGCCATGTTGAATCCATTTAATACATGGACCGCCTGTACAATTTGATCCTATAATCCCATTTGCTCTACAACCCTCGATCTGATGATGTTGGCCGAGCTACCTGGATCTTTCAACACATGCTTAACCCGAGATTTATTGATAAGTACAGATATTAACAGTACATCATTGTGAGGCTGTACGATGCCATCGGCGTCTTCATCGCTAAATGAGATAGTTCCTTCCAGGACGTAATCCTGGGTCCACTTTTCCCTCGTTATAGATACTTTAGTTCATTTTATCATCGGCCCTTGGGGCACATCGACTCTCCTAATTATCATGTTGATTACGTACTGAGGCTCCTCTTTTTTGACCTATTTGTTGGCATCCCGATTTCTGAAGTAGTTCTTGGCTCGCTCGCTTAGGAATTCTCGGAGGTGTCCATTGTTGATCAATCGAGCAACTTTTTCTCTTAACTGTCGGCAATCTTCGGTCCTATGACCATGTGTGCCGTGATACTTACACATCAAATTAGGATCTCTCTGGGCAAGGTCGGAATGTAACGGTCGGGGCCACTTGGTCTCTTTGATGCGCCCAATGGTAGACACGATGCTTGCAGCGTCCACATTGAAATTGTACTCCGATAATCTTGGTGCTTCCCTACTCCCGAGTGGCCTGTCAAACCTACTTTTCCTTATTAGGAATCGGTCGCTCGGTCCTCGATCATTTCTCCTTTTGTTCCTTGTCGGAAGGCACCCGGATCCGTTTCCCCTCTGATTCGTACTGTATGGCTGATATCGATCTCGGACAGGACTTGGCTCCTGATCAATGGCTCTCTTAGATCTGTTATCGGCTCTAACAGGGTAAATAGATCCCAAAGGGGCCTCGAGTTGATCGTCTTCGACCAGGATCTTTGATTGGTACCTATTATGGACGTCGGCTGAGGTGACCACCGGGTACTCCACCAAATTTTGTTTTAGTTGCTGAGAGGCCACGTAACTTCGGGGGTTGAGCCCTTGAGTGAATCCATGAATGGAAGAATCATCTACGACCGGTGGCAAATCCATTTGTTCCATCCGCAATCTCGATGCAACTCCCTGAGCATCTCTGATCCCTCTATTTGACCTTTAAAAGGTCTGACTTCCTAGTTTCTAACTTGATGGCCCTGACATGGGTCTTCACGAATGCATCTGCAAGCATAGAAAATGAGTTGATGAAATTTGGAGGCAAGTTGTGATATCATATCATCGCTCCCATGGACAGGGTTTCCCTAAATATTTTCAGCAACATCGACTAGAGTTTGTCGTCTTCCAAGTCGTTACCTTTAATCGTGCATGTCTAGGAGGTTGCATGCTCATTTGGATTTATGGTCCCATTATACTTGGGAATGCTAGGCATTCAAAACCTCTTTGGGATTGGCTTTGGTGCTGCGCTCTGGGGGAAAGGCTTCTGAATAAACTTTTTGGAGTCCACCCCCTTCAATATTGGAGGCGCTCCCGTGATCTGATCGACCTTGGAGATGTACATTTCCACCTTCTTGTCATTTGCCTCAATCGTTTTCTCCCTTGACTCCACTCGTTTTATCAATGCTTCGAGTATCTTCATCACCTCGGAAGTTTCTCCGGGTCTGAGCTCACCCGGTTCTACGGTAACTTGTTTGTCCCTTTGTGTACTTTCTCGGGACTGTTCGATTTCGACCCTGTTAGGGGTGTGGCTTTGTTCTGCAACTGTGATATTGCCTTTTGTTAAGCCTACATCATTTCAAATATCAATTGTAGGCTTACCTCATCACCTTCACCCTCGGGCGCTTCTCGAGCCACTGGTCGAGGTCCCCCACGGACGTTGTTTTCGGGATTAGTTGGTAAATTAATGTTGATGGCCACCTATGAGTTAGTATCGATCGGGTCGGCGGCTGGGACACCGTTGGGATCAATAGGAGGCACATCATTACTAGGAATGTCATTATTGTTCTCGCCGGGATGGCCTGACTCAACATCAACGTTCAAGTGATTAGACTAAGAGTTTGGCATCCTTAGGCTGACCAGGAATCAAAATTTCAAAGAACAAGCATAACATAGGATGTGTTACAGAGATTCATACAAATCACCATTATTATACTTAGCCTCACGGTGGGTGCCAAACTGTTTACTCCAAAAAGGAGTAACAAATAAATTTGTACACGGTTTAAAAGATATGTGATTTAATTCAATACGAATAATTAAGAACAACGGGTAAATGAACTAAAGACAAAATAAACGATCAAATTCATTGCAATGTAATGAACAAACCTGATCTTAGATTGAACAGTGGAATTCGTCCTCGATTAGACCCTCGGTACAAGCTCGGTCGCGAGTGAAGAAAAGAACAAATGAATAATGCCTTGAATAGGTCTCTCTCACAACAACAGTAACATTGGCAAACCCTCTCTTCTTTCACGTGAACCCCAAATTTGGGTCACTGTTCCGGCCACGGCCTCCTCCAATCAATGGACCCAATGGTCCCTTCGGACCCACCGCATTTAATCCCCACCCAGATTCCGACAACATCATTTATCCCAAATCAAAAATCCTTTACACCCCAACCCACAAACATTAAGTGGAATTTCTTATTCTAATCAAAATTCCCCAAACCCCTGGACCCCTTTTTCTTTTTAAATTCAAAACCCCCAAATCACTTTGAACCCGAGAAATTTTGAAAGTACTACTGCTAATAAAGCTGCTAACTCTCAAAGCAAAATCAATGGCGACAATTCTTACGTAGGTGCCATATGAATCAAAACCCTAAAACCAAGGAACAAAATCTGACTCCCTCCCAAATCTTACGAGCTGATTAATGGAAAACTAGTGGTAAGTTTCACTAAGGAGGAAAATGATATCTTGGTGCAGTCATGCAAATGGATTATAGTCGGTATGTTTTCTAAGATCCGTCCCTCGATCAACAATATTAGAAAGGAATTCACGAAAGTGTTTCCTGGGAAAGGATGCATAACCATTGGAGGTCCAATGGTTATGACATGAAATATGTATTTATTAATTTTGATAACTTAGATGATCACAATGCAGTAGCTACTAGAAGTTTTGTGAATTTGGGTGGAGATTTTGTGATGAGTCTTGAGAAGTGGACCACAAAATTTAAACCGAAACCTAATACCACCAGAGCTCTGGTATCGATCAAACTTCCTGATCTCCCATGGCATTTCTATGAGTGGGACGCAATATGTCGTATAGTTGATCCTATAGGTTTTCCTTTGGTTTTGGACAAGGCAACGACCACCAAAACAAGACCCACTACTGTAAATCTTAGAATTGAAATTGACCTTGCATGGCCAATTTTAAATGAGATTATTGATGAGATCAGGAACCATGAGGGCAATAAAGAAGAGTTTATTCAAAAAGTTGAATATGAATCACTACCTGCATTTTGCAATCATTGTATGAGGCAAGGACATTCAGACAAAATGTGTAGAATTTTACATCCAGAACTGAGATTTCAGAATGGCAGTGAGGTTAATGAGAAAACCAAAAGGAATGATACTAATCAAAATGAAAATTTGAGAGCAGATAGGAGAAATGAGCAAAGAAGAGAACAAGACAGGCTTCAGAATGCTGGATAGACCAATAGCAATTCAAACACTGTGGTAAAACCCATGAGTAACAGACCAGCTGACAACAGCAGTGCTACTAATATTGACAAAGGAGCTGAAGATGGTTGGCATACTGTGAATAAAAGAAAGAAAAGAAATAATGCTAACAGCAATCATGCTATTATGACAACTCAAAAGGGGAATGACACTAATACCGCCAATATGATCAATGATGGACAAAGTACTGTGATTGTCACCCACAACAACAGTGAAGGTGAAGTGAATATGGAAGTGATCCCAGCTACTGCTTCTTTGATCCCTCAAGCTCAAGCCAAACACACAATAAGAAACAAATACAACAGTGACAAAAACAATAAGAAGAAGTCAAAATTACTTACTATCAACAAGACTGGTAAAAAGACATATCAGGGAAAGGAGGCTGATTACCCAGAGATTAATTTGAGCAGTGATTTTGTAGATAATCAAAAGGACATAATAATTACTTCACTAGTGAATATGAAGCTAGAGGAAACAAAGAAGATGAATAAGAAAAGGAGAAAGTTTAAAGAAAAAGTGACCATACTAGGTGATGTTGTTCTGACAAGTGATATGGATCAGGAAAATCATAGCTTGGCGTATAGACCACTCTTTGGCCTTGACCCCAAACTTGTTGAGAAATATGCTATCTAGAAGGATAGAGAAAGGGGGTTGAATATCAAGTCATCAACTGCTAGATGAGCCACCAAGAATCATTGATCCAGGAGAAAATAGCCAGATGGCCTTGGGTGGGGGAGCAAATGCTATCAGTGTTTCCCAAGACCATGATATGATTATGGAAATACCATATGAAGATAAGAAAAGCTCTTTATCCGACGATGATCATATGACAAGGAGGTATCAAAGTGTCGAATGCAATCCTGTGATTACCTCCTAAGTCCACCAAAACATTATTCAATTCAACAATCTCTCTCCAAGAGGACCTGTTGATCAACTAAGTGAGATCAATTGGGCCCCTAACAGTAGGAATCCATAAGAAATTTCAAAGGCTCAGGGGGAACAAAACTCAAATGTTTCAAATGATTAGTAGTTTATCATGGAACATTAGGGGCATAGGGTCCCCAAGGTGCTGTGGAAAGTCTCAAAACCATTAAAAATCAATACAACCTTTCTTTTATTTTCTTGCAGGAACCCATGGTGAGAGCAAGGAAGATTGAAAAGTATAAAAGGATGCTTGGATACCAAGAATGTTTTTACAATTGTTCCAACAAGATATGGGTCTTTTGGTCTGCTGGTTACAAGATCAATTTCTTGGATGATAAAGAACAACAAGTTTTACTTCAAATTTCTCAAATTCATGGGAATATTTCATTTCACATTACCATTGTGTATGCCAAGTGCGATGAAAACCAAAGAGTTGTTCTATGGGATGAACTCAGAAGCACGTCCAATAACATTAACGGCCCTTGGGGAGTTGTTGGTGACTTCAATGTAGCAATTAGCTCAAAGGAGAAGCTGGGTGGCTTACCCTATAGAATTCGAGAAGGAATTGATTTGCTCTCCTATCTGAATGGTTGCAATTTACAAGATGGTGGATTTCATGGAACTGTTTTCACTTAGAGTGACAATAGGGACCCTCCCAACACAATTTGGAAGAGATTAGACATATTAACATACAATGTTGAATGGTTTGATCTGTTTGGGGAGACCAAAGTTACACATCTCTCTAGGATATGCTCTAACCATGCCCCGTTGCTGATGGTATGTGGGAATTCTGATCCTACTTATACTAAATATTTCAAATTTTTGAATATATGGGTGGACCATGATGAATACTTGAATGTTATCCAACAATCGTGGGTTGAAGAGGTACATGGGAATCCCCTTTATATCTCCCACCAGAAGACTAAAAGAGTATGTAGTGCTCTGAGCAGATGGTCAAACGCTACTTTTGGTGATATTTATGAGAAGTTGGAAAAGCTTATTAAGGAACTTGAAGAGGTATCTATTACCAACAATACTTAAGATATCAGGATCAAGTTGGCTAGAAGTAAAGGTGAATTCACCAGTTTCTTGATTCTTCAGGAGAAAGTTCTAAGGCAAAAAGCTAGGGTCAAATGGTTAGATGAACGAGATGCATGTCACGCCCCAACCTCGAGGAGCGCGACCGACGCACAACCGAGATATTCCGGTCAAGCAAGCCTTTATAATACCATAAAGTTTGTCATTCCCCGAACTCAGGGAGTGCGACCGGCGCTCGACCGAGATACCCCGATCAAGCAAGCCTTTACAATACCTTCTACCAAACTCACCCATGAATAAAGATAAGAATACATTTCATTAATTACACAGTAAGAGGTTAAGTGAAAACACTAGTTCATTTCCATTAGTTACGAGATTAACAAGTCTCCAAAATAGTACCTTGTACAATCATAGTTAAAGTGGAACAGATGATACGATTATAGCATTTTTAGTTTAACCTTCCCCAAAAACAGATACAACCCACACTATGTCTACGGAGCCTTTAACAGGAACAAAAGAGTGATATGACAGTGCCGGTAACAAGGCTCCGACTATACCTCAAAATGCTATGTACAAAGGATAAAAGACATAGGACCCTGAAATGAAATGGGGCTCACAAAATTATTTGAGGAGAGGGTGTGTTGCTATCACTGATCAATACCACCTGCTATGGAACCACCTGCATCCATTAAAGATGCAGCGCCCCCGATAAAAGGGACGTTAGTACATATGGAATAGTACTAGTATGTAAAACTAAACACCCTCTCAATAGAACGAGCAACAGTAATGGAGAATAAAACATGAAATCAATAAGAGACTCAAACAGTACCAAGGTGTCAAGTTAGGGGAAAGGTAAATTTCAAATAGGTTTCAGTAATTTAAGTTGGGAGATCTTTAGCACCGATACACCACCGTGTTTTAGTATGGAGTCCGATCTCAACCTGACCGGCTAAGCTATCTCACCCCGACCAACTAAGACGTCTCACCCCGAGACATACACTCACAATACCACCATGTGCGCGGCATGGCATCCGATCTCAGCCCGATCGGCTAAGCCATCTCACCACAATGTCGTGTGGGTCGACATCACATCATATCTCGCTAGCAAAAATCTCATCCCATTTAAGGGGAAACAGCTCAACACACCAATCTCATCCCATATAAGGGGAAACAGTCTCATCACATTAACACGAGGATTTACCCCTCAATCACTCCTACACCGCATGTGTAGTTTTGGGGTTAGGTTGTTCCGACCTACCCTTTCTCGGTGGCTAAACGATACTCCCAAGGCATTTATTATTGAAAGTATTACCACTCAAGTCATATTCCTTTACATGTTATTCATTTTATTGTCATCATTGGCCATAACACAATATCATTCTTGGCACATTAGCCGTACTTCATAAATTATTCTCACTATTCCGCTTTCAAACATTAACACGGATTGTCAACAACAAACATTTCTATTCAAGACTTTAAGCACACATTTCAGAAATTTAGGGTCTTAGGCACATGTGATTTCTTACACAATTTGATATGAATACTTTCATTTGGGCTTGACTTTAAGTCACAACATTTTAATACCTACTCATACTCTGAACACGCTCCCGGAGAATAATATAACATGATAAGAATATTCCGAAACACATTTTGAACATATTCATATAAATACATCTTTCGACACCAAACTTATTCATAAAATTCAATTCATAGTGGATGACTCGAGACTTACAAGAATATCGTAGGAATTCAATTCTAAAAGAGAATTTTAGCCAACATACCTTGCCTCGAGCTTTTTAAATTACTACAATATTCCGAAAATCTTAGCCACTTCGATCTATTTAGAGATATAGCAAAATTAAACACAAATTAGGAAGGAGTTCATAGTTCCAGCTCATTTAAGCATTTTATCAAACACTAGGTGTGCATTAAGGTTTCGAGGTCCTCCTATGGTGGATTCTTTCACCCCATTACCCAAAGTTCACCCAAAAGAGCTCAACAATTATTCCACTACCCTTGATGGTACATGCATGTAAAATAAACGACTCCCACACCCAAGAATTGCTTGGCTCATTACCTATTTTCAATTAAAATCACGAAATTGAGGGGTATGGAGTAGAACTTACCTTTAGGATGAAGACATAGTGAATTCTCCTTGCCAATTCTTCAACTTTGAGCAAGAATTGATGGATAATGAGCTTACGAACTTCCTCTCTCACTCTATGTCACTCCTTCTCTCTAGAAATATATGTTTCCCCTTTAAAATGATCCCCAAGGCTGTTTTATAATAATGGGGTCGAGTTCAAAATTAGAAAAAATGAAGCCCCGATGCATGTCTGCAGTTGCATATGCGACCGCATAACGCTTCTACGGTCCGACAATAGGCTTCATAATGGCCCCTGGAACTGGGCACTTATGCCGCACTCTACGACCGGTCTGCGGTCGCATAATTCACCGCAGAACCTCCCTCCGAAAACTTTTTGAGCTGGGTCTACAATGGGTTATGCGGCCCACACAGTGATTATGCGGCCGCATAATGGACTGCATAATGGTCCGAAATATTTGCCCAGATTTATGCCTCAGTGCACGGCAGATTTGCGATCCGCAGAGCAGTTCTGCGACTGCAGAATGGACCAGAAAATTCCCTGTATTTCCAAAAAAAATTCTCAACTCCCCAATGCACTGTTCAACCCAAAAAATCCGAACCGCGACGAGCTTGCGAGCCGCGAAGAATCCCTATAATTGCCAACACATAAGCCTACTTCGGCACCACGAAACCCCGAGTCTTAGGAAAAACATTTTACGGGGCCTTACAATGCCGACACAACTTACTTCCATGGAGTCATTAAGGATAGAAGAAGAAAGCTTTCCATTCTCAAAATAAAATATAAGGAAGGAGAATGGATAGAAGGCACCAATGATGTAGCAAGTGCAGTTGTCCAGTTCTTTCAAAAGATGTTTCAAGCTGATATTATTGTAGAAGACTCTCAGATTCTAAATATAGTGAAGAAGGTGGTTATTGAAGCTGATAATGCTACTCTGACAGCTATGCCTTCCCTCCAGGAGGTTAAAGATTATGTATTCTCGATTGATCCTAACAGTGCACCAGGCCATGATGGCTTGAGTGTTAAATTCTATTAAAGTGCATGGAAAGTAATTTCTTATTATATACATAAGGAAGTGGGTGCGTTCTTTAATGGTGCCACTCTACCTAGGTTTTTCTCCTATACTTGCCTGATAATGCTTCCTAAAGTGAACTCCCCACAAAGTTTCTCAGACATTAGATTAATCAGTCTCTGTACTGTATCTATTAAGATCATTGCAAAGATCATAAATTCTAGACTCAGCCTCATTTTGCCCATGATTATTTTTCTTAATCAGAGTGGTTTTATCGGGG
>AWOL01S0002065.1:0-32523 GCA_000715115.1 Nicotiana otophora | reverse complement strand
TTTATATCCTTCACCAGAAGACTAAAAGAGTATGCAGTGCTTTGAGCAGATGGTCAAAGGCTACTTTTGGTGATATTTATGAAGAACCAAAGAAGTTGGAAAAGCTTATTAAGGAACTTGAAGAGGCATCTATTACTAACAATACTCAAGATATCAGGACCAAGTTGGCTAGAACTAAAGCTGAATTCACCAGTTTCTTGATTTTGGAGGAGATGCCAACACAACTTACTTCCATGGAGTCATTAAGGATAGAATAATAAATCTTTCCATCCTCAAAATAAAAATGAGGAAGGTGAATGGATAGAGGGCACCAATGATGTGGCAAGTGCAGCTGTCCAGTTCTGCCGAAAGATGTTTTAAGCTGATATTGTTGTAGAAGACTCTCAAATTCTAAATGTAGTGAAGAAGGTTGTTACTAAAGCTGATAACGTTGCTCTGACAGCTATTCCTTCCCTATAGGAGGTTAAATAATGTGTATTCTCGATTGATCCTGACAGTGCACCGGGCCCTGATGGCTTGAGTGCTAAATTCTATCAAAGTGCATGGGAAGTGATTTCTTATGATATACATATGGTAGTGGGTGCGTTCTTTAATGTGCCACTCTACCCAGGTTCTTCTCCCACACTTGCCTGATAATGCTTCCTAAAGTGGACTCTCCACAAAGTTTCTCAGATATCAGACCAATCAGTCTCTGTAATGTATCTAGTAAGATCATTGCAAAGATCATAAATGCTAGACTCAGTCTCATTTTGCCCATGATCATTTCTCTGAATCAGAGCGGTTTTATCAAGGGAAGGGGGATAAATGAGAATATCTTACTGACCCAAGAGATTGTTAATAATATTTTCAAGCCTAAAAAAGGTCTAAATCTTATCATTAAGCTTGACATGGCTAAAGCTTATGATAGAGTGTCTTGGTCGTTCTTATGTTTCATGCTCAGACAACTTGGTTTTGTTGAAGTGTGGATAGACATGATCTACAAATTCATATCCAACAACTGGTACTCTCTTATTGTCAATGGTAGCATGCATGGATTCTTCAACTCTAAAAGAGGACTCAGACAAGGAGATCCTCTTTCACCCTCACTTTTTTTCTCTGTGCGGAGCTGCTTTCCCTAATGCTTAATGAACTCCATAACAACAACAGATTCAGAGGGTATTAGATAGTTTGCAATGCACCACAGATTTCTCATCTTTCCTTTGCTGATGACTCAATTATTTTCTGTAGTGGTATTAAGCAAACTCTGAAACTGGCGCTAGCTACTTTAAAATCATATGAGAAAATTAGTGGTCAAATGATCAACAAAGCCAAAAGATGTAATGCAATGGCACCTAAGACTGCTCTAAGCACTATTACTAGAGTTAGCAAAATTATTGGTATGAGACATGGTAATTTTCCTATGACGTACCTAGGGTGTCCTATATATACTGGGAGGAAAACTCTTGCCACATTCTCAGATATGGTGAGCGAGGTCATTAACAAAACTAAAGGATGGCATTTCCAATTCTTATCAACGGGTGGAAGGGAAGTTCTCATCAATCTTGTTCTCCTGGCTCTCAATATTCAAACTCTTGCTTCAGTGCATCCTCTCAAAGGATCCTTTGAACTGATAGAGACATATTTGGCCAGATTCTTTTGGTCAAGGTATGCAAATAGGGAGAAACGCCATTGGGTAGCATGGAAGACTTTGTGTTTTCCTTTTAAGGAAGGAGGAATAGGATTCAGGAAATTAGAAGACATTTACAATGCCTTCCATGCCAAGCAGTGGTGGAAATTCAGATCCACCCAATCCCTTTGGGCTCAATTCATGAAAGCAAAGTATTGTAATGGGAGCAATCCAATTTGTACAAACTGGATGAATGGAAATTCTTATAGTTGGAAAGCTATGTGTTCATTCAAAAACAAAGTGGAGGAAAACATACTTTGGAAAATTGGAAAAGGCAACATCAGCTTCTGGTTTGACAATTGGATGGACAAGGGTCCTCTTTATGAAACTCTCTCTGATAATCCCATATTGAGTACTATAAAGATTAATGAAGTACTAAAGGATGGCCAATGGGATTTGTCAGTTCTTCAGTACCAACCCCCTGACCACATAAAAATTTACTTATCTTCTTTGTCTTCCTTGCAGGTTCTCATCAACCAACAAAAGGAGGATTCAGCAATCTAGACTAGCAATAACAATGGCAAATTTACTATATCAAGTGCATGGAATCTGTTAAGGCAAAGAAAGAGAGTTTCTAGCTATGACGCTAAAATTTGGCAGAAAGGTGTTCCTTTCAAAATGTCCTTTACGGCATTGAGGGTTGTTCACAACAAGGTTGCCATTGATGAGAGAATTTCTAGCCTTGGGATTATCGTCGACTATAGGTGCAATTGTTGTACTAGTTTCAGTGACATCCAGGGACCTGAAACTATAGATCATTTATTCTATAGTGATCAATATGCACAACAAGTGTGGAATTTCTTTATTGGCAGATTGGGCATTGAGTATAGAAACAGCAATCTGAGGACTTGATAAGTGGGGATTTTGACTGCTTATTAGCACCTTTTAGCTTTTGTTTTAGTCTGAAAGTATTGAATTGTGTTCTCGAAACTAATAAAATTATGCAAAATTCTAGGAATGCTGGAAATTTGGTCTCCCAAGATGCAATTTGACTTAAAAAGGAGTGTCCCGAGGCATAACGCAATAAAGGCGCAAAACCACAAATGTGTGGTCCGTAGAATTGAATCTGCGGCCGCAAAACAAGAAGAATAATCTATCATACCTTTCAGCAATGTGCGAACCGCACATGAATTGTGCGGCCGCAAAAATGAGCTAAGAGTTAAAGATCAGAGAGTATGCAAAAAGGCCAAGTCCAGGAACCTTTGTGAATTGCGGACCGCACAAGAATTATGCGGCCATAGAAAATTACCTCGCAGCCGCAGTCCAAAAATGTGTGGCCGCATAAGATAGCCTCGCAGCCCGTAGTTCAGAAATGTACGGCCGCAAAACTCCACTTCCTACTAGCTGAAGAAATCTGCGGACCGCACATGGAATTGTGCGGTCGCAGAACCTCCGGAGGAGCATTTTTGTCCGAGATTTTTGGCCCTGTATAAATAGACGAGTTTCACAAAATTAAGTCAAGTTTGAACATCTGAAGTTGCTGTAGCCATTTTTCTTTACTACTTTAGGAAGTTTTACATTATTTTGGTGTATTTACATTAGATTTCATCATTTTAATCTTTCATTATGAGTTTAATTAGCTTTTCTTCTTTATTTTCTTCAAACTCCATTATGAGTAGCTAGACTTTTACTAGGGTTGTGAGCCAACCCTAGTATGTAAACCTTATAGGTATCTAATTTAGTGCTTGTTTATGATTGGGTATTGATTATTTAGCTTAGTTCATGCTTCAACTTTAGAATTATTGGTTGCAAATATTGATTCATGCCTATTTGGCTTAGTCTCTACTTAAAAAAGATGGACCTAGTCTAGGACAACTTAGCTAACAAGGAATTGGGTCAATTGAGAGATTGATTAACCCAATTAAAGGGTTCAACCTAGAGATAGTAATAACCCGACTTGAGCTCTTATTAACTATTTTGGTTGATACCCATTTGGACTTGAGAAAGCCAAATTGGGCAAAATCACTCTCTGACCGAGAGGTATTGAGTGGGTAATATAGAGTTGAGAGCTATAATACACCCCAATCAATAAAAAAAGCATTAACGTCTTTATCACATTAGGCAAACACCTAGGTTATGGTCACAACCCTAGGCCTTTAAACTATTTGGAAAAACACAAAAAACACCGATTCGCTTCTAGTTTCTTTTCTTAGCTTATAATCACTAGAGTAAAATTAGAATTAGAAATCAAAACTTGTTGTGGAAGTGCAATTTAGCTATTCCTTTCGCTTTCGTCAAGTGTATACTCCTAACACCCCTAGTAACTCCCTGTGAAAATCGACCCCGACTCTTGTTGGGTACTATTCTTCCAACGACCGTTTCCACTCACTATTGAGTGCGGATTGGACGTGGATCAATTTTTGGCATCGTTGCCGGGGAGTTACAACAGTGTTAGTTATATATTTGGGTATGTTTTTGGAATATCTTCTTTTCCTTTCGTGTTACTAACTTGTTTGAGAAATCGTAGATACAACCATGGCGAACAATGAGCTCGAAAATTTACCTTTGGGGGATGTGGACATCGAGGATGATCAAGTTGATGAGGTTCCTCTTGAACCTCAAGCCAATAGATGAGGTCGAGTGCCTCATGACAATGTTCCCACTCCACCCTCACCTCCACCATGAGCATCTCCACACTGGTGTTACCTAATAAAGGATATGCTAGTGCAATAGTCCCTCCCCGTATGAAGGCGGGAAACTTTCAAATCACCAATATGATGCTCACTTTGCTAGAGCAACGAGGTTTCTTTACCGGTGCTCCAAGTCAAAATGCATACAAACATTTGAAGGGGTTTGTGGACACTTGTTGGGGGAGCAAACAAACAAATATCTCCGGGGATGCATTGAGGCTAAGGCTTTTTCCCTTCTCTCTATGGAGGAAAGCTTTACATTGGTTGGAACGTTTGCCGAACCATTCCATTCACATTTGGGATGAGTTGGTGTAAAAGTTTATCTCTAAGTTCTTCTCTCCCGGGCATATGGCTACACTTTGAGATGAGATTTTGGCATTCAAGAAAGAGCCCAATAAACCACTACACGAGATATGGGAGCGGTATAGAAAATGGTTAAGGAATGTCCCAACAATGATATGATCGAAAACATGATTCAACAAACCTTCTATAATGGGATTAACATAACCAACCAATGTGTAGCGAATCAACTTGCTAGTGGAAACTTTATGACTATGCCTTATGTAGAGTCGTGTGAGATTTTGGATGAAATGGCAAAAACATCATCGACGTGGCAATCCCTGGCTAATGTTCCATAAGGTGATCCGAACATGATCCACCTTCACAAAGAGTTGCATGACCATGGGCAAAACATTGCCGAATTGACTACCACCATGAATCAACTAGCAAAGGCTCAACTTCAACAAGTGGAAAATCCTAAGAAAGTAAATGTCATGGAAGGAGTGAACATGATGGTAAGAAAAAGAAGTATCAAGGGTCCACAAGTGCAAAATCGAGTAGAGAATTATGTGCAAGAGGATAGTTGTTTTGATCAAGATGATTCTTATAATGAATAAGATGAGGAGGTGCAATATGTGAACAACTTTCAAGGGCAAAGAAACAACTTCCAACGCCCAAACCAACAACAATGGTGACCTCAAAACAATCAAGGCAATTGGAATTCTAACAACCAAGGAAATTGGAGTGATGGCAACAATCAAGGGAATTTTCATAACAACAACAATCAAGGAAATTAGAGTGGCAATAATAAAGAAAATTAGGGGGGAGGGTAACAATCAAGGCGGATGGAACAATAATCAAGGCAACCGGGGGTCGGATTTTCAAAGGTCCCTGATGTATCAACAACTGAACAACCCGCCTCCTTATCCTTCCCATAGTCCAAGTTCTTCAAATAATGAGATGGGGCGTATTGAGAATATGTTCAAGCAAATGATGGAAAAGAATGCCGATTCGGATGCCCAACTTACCTCGCATACCATATCGATACACAACTTAGAAGTGCAAATGGGGCAAATCTCTCAAGCTCTAAATTCTCCTCCTAAGGGGGCACTACCAAGTGACATGGTAGTAAACCCAAAGGGTGGAAATAATACGGGGCATGCCATGGCCGTTACTATGAGAAGTGGAAGAGGTGGGAATGCACCCACCTCAAGTCAAAGGCAACTTGTGGCTGATGATCAAGTGGTACAAGAAGAAGAGGTCCCCAATAATGTGGTGCAATCAAATGATGAAGTTCGAATTGATATTGATGATAGTGTGGAAGAGGCTCAAGAGGAGGTGAACTCGTCTAGGGATCACATTATTGACATACCGGAGCCGGTAGTGCAAAAGGCTAAGGCACCATTGCCTAAGCCTCCACCTTCATACCCTTAAAGACTTGCCAAGCAAAATAGCAAGAATCAATTCAAGAAGTTCATTCAAATGATGAAGANATCAAGGCGGATGGAACAATAATCAAGGCAACCGGGGGTCGGGTTTTCAAAGGCCCCCGATGTATCAACAACCGCACAACCTGCCTCCTTATCCTTCTCATGGTCCAAGTTCTTCAAATAATGAGATGGGACGTATTGAGAATATGTTCAAGCAAATAATGGAAAAGAATGCCGATTCGGATACCCAACTTGCCTCACACAACACATAGATCCGTAACTTAGAAGTACAAATGGGGAAAATCTCTCAAGCTCTAAATTCGCATCCTAAGAGGGCATTACCAAGTGACATGGTAGTAAACCTAAAGGGTGGAAACAACACAGGGCATACCATGGACGTTACTACAAGAAGTGGAAGAGGTGGGAATGCACCCACCTCAAGTCAAAGGCAACTTGTGGATCATGAGCAAGTGGTACAAGAAGAAGAGGTCCCGAACAGTGCGGTGTAATCAAATAATGAAGTTTGGATTGATATTGATGATAGTGTGGAAGAGACTCAAAAGGAGGTGAACCCGTCTAGGGATCACATTATTGACATACCAGAGCTGGTAGTGCAAAAAGCTAAGGCACTATTTCCTAAGCCTCCACCTCTATACCCTCAATGACTTGCCAAGAAAAATGGCGAGAATCAATTCAAGAAGTTTATTCAAATGATGAAGAGTCTCTCAATCAATGTGCCAATAGTTGAAGCTTTGGAACAAATGCTCGGCTATGCAAAGTTTATGAAGGATCTCGTGACAAAGAAACGGTCAATGAATTTTGAAACAGTCAAAGTCACTCATCAAGTGAGTGTAATTGTGCATTCAATGGCTCCTAAGTTGGAGGATCCCGGTGCTATCACGATTCCTCGTACAATTAGAAGTGCCGAGTTTGCAAAAGCTCTTTGTAATCTTGTGGCAAGTATCAATTTGATGCCCTATTAGATTTTCAAGGTCTTGGGAATTGGGCAACCAAGACCCACCTCTATGAGATTACAAATGGCCGATCGTACTATGAAAAGACCTTTGGGAATGATTGAAGATGTCTCGGTTCGTGTTGATAAATTCATTCTTCCGGCAGATTTTGGCATTCTAGATTGTGAAATTGATTATGAGGTGTCGATTATTCTTGGAAGACCTTTCCTTGCTATTGGGAAGGATCTTTGTAATGTTGAAGCCGGAGAACTTACCTTCCGGGTTGGTGATGAAAAAGTGGTTTTCCATGTGTGTAAGTCAATGCGGCAACCTAATAGCAATGAGGTGTGATCTTTTGTGGATTTGGTGACCGATGTTATTGTTGATGATACAAGGGTCATGATCAACATGGGTGATATGTTGGAGGCCATCTTTCTCAACCTTTATGATGACGAGATAGATGGCTTCATGGAATGTGTGAACTATTTGCAAAGAATAGGGTCGTACAACTATGCACTCCAAACATTGTCCTTGGATCTTGAAAATAGGACAACTCCTCCTATAAAGCCTTCTATTGAAGATCCTCCTACCTTTGAGTTGAAGCCATTGCCTTTATATCTTCGGTATGAATTTCTTGGTCCTTGAACTAACGTGCAGGTAGACTCCAATTTAGCTATGCTACAAAAGAGGAAGAAGGCTATTGGGTGGACTTTGACAGATATTCGGGGGATAAGCCCCGCATTTTGCATGCATAAGATCAACTTGGAGGAAGATGCCAAACCATCTATTAAACATCAAAGGAGACTAAATGAGGCTATGCAAGAAGTTGTCAAGAAGGAGATTATCAAGTGGTTGGATGCCGGGGTTGTCTACCCCATTTCTGATAGTTCGTGGACTTCTCCACTTCAATGTGTCCCGAAGAATGGGGGCATGACAGTGGTCACCAATGACAAAAATGAGTTGATTCCTACAAGAATGGTGACCGATTGGAAAGTGTGTATGGACTATCGTAAGCACAACAAAGTCGCAAGGAAGGATCATTTTCCACTTCCTTTCTTAGATCAAATGCTTGATAGATTAGTCGGTCGTGCTTTCTATTGCTTTCTTGATGGGTATTCAGGCTATAACCAATTTCTTATTGCTCCGTAGGATCAAGAGAAAACAATCTTTACATGTCCCTATGGTACTTTCGCCTTCAAGCGGATGCCATATGGTTTGTGCAATGCACTGGCGACTTTTCAAAGGTGTATGATGGCTATTTTCACAGACATGGTGGAGGACTACCTTGAAGTTTTCATGGATGACTTCTCGATGGTTCGAGACTCTTTTGATGATTGTCTTGCAAATTTGGATAAATTATTGGCAAGATGTGAAGAAACAAATTTGGTGCTCAATTGGGAGAAGTGTCATTTCATGGTCGATGAAGGCATTGTCCTTTGACACAAAATCTCAAAGAATGGAATTGAATTTGAAAAGGCAAAGATTGAGGTGATTTCTAAACTTCCACCTCCAACTTCGGTAAAGGGTGGGCGGAGTTTCTTAGGCCACGCGGGTTTCTACCAGCGCTTCATCAAAGATTTCTCTAAGGTGGTGAATCCGTTGTGAAAACTTCTTGAGAAAGATGCAAAGTTCAACTTCAATGATGATTGCATAAGAGCTTTTGAATTGCTGAAGTTCAAGTTGACAACTACTCTCATCATCACCGCTCCAAATTGGAGTGTCCCTTTTGAACTCATGTGTGATGCAAGTGACGTAGCGGTTGGGGCTATTTTGGGGTAATGCATCAACAAGATTTTTCATCCAGTTTTCTATGCTAGTAAGACCATGAACAGTGCCCAAGTCAACTAAACTATTACAGAGAAAGAGCTCCTTTCCAATGCGTTTGAAATTGAGAAGTTTCGCCCGTACTTGATGGGTGCAAAGGTCATTGTCCACATGGATCATGCAGCGCTTTGTTATCTTATGAGCAAGGACTCCAAAGCTCGGTTGATAAGATGGATAATTTTGTTGCAAGAGTTTGATAGTGACATCCAAGATAGAAAAGGGAGTGAAAACCAAGTGGCGGACCACTTGTCTCGTTTGGAGGAGGAGGGGAGGCCGCATGATGGCCTTGAAATCAGTTACTCCTTCCCCGATGAGCAAATCTTGGCTATTTCAATAAAAGAGGTGCCATGATTTGCAGATCTAGCAAATTTTCTTGTGTGTGGAATCATCCCGGATGAGTTCTCTTCAAACCAATGGAAGAAGCTCAAACAGGATTGTCAAGATTATTATTGGGATGAACCATACCTCTTCCGGATTTGTATGGATGGGATGATTAGAAGATGTGTACTGGAAGAAGAGCAAGGTGAAATTCTTGGGGCTTGTCATTCTTCACCATATGGTGGTCATCATGATGGAGCAAGAACGGCATCCAAAGTGCTAAGTTGTGGTTTCTATTGGCCCACTCTGTACAAGGATGCTAGTGAGCTAGTGAAAAGATGTGATGAATGTCAACGGGCCGGTGAAATCTCAAAGAAAAATGAAATGCCTCTCACTACCATTTTGGAGATTGATATTTTTGATGTGTGGGGTATTGATTTCATGGGTCCTTTTGTGAGTTCTTGTGGAAATACCTACATCTTGGTCGCGATGGATTATGTGTCTAAATGGGTTGAGGTTGTTGCTCTACCCAACAATGAGGCGATAAGTGTAGTGGCGTTCTTGAAGAAGAATATTTTCACAAGGTTTGGTACTCCGCGGGCAATTATAAGTAATGGGGGTCACATTTTTGTAAAAAGGCTTTCGACACTTTACTTAGCAAGTATGGTGTTACTCATAAAGTCACAACTCCCTATCATTGATAAGTAGGGATTTTAGCCTATTATTTGTTCTCTTTTACTTAGGTTTTGGGCCAAAAATGCGTGAAGGTATTCCCAGAAACTAACTTAATGTGCTTGCTTGCAGGGTTTTGTTCGAAATGAGACAAAGAAGACATAACCAACTCATAAAGGAGTCAAACTTGAACAAAAACCAAGTCTGTACCAATACTGTGGAATGCGAACCGCGATAGAAAAGGGAGGCTGTGAAATTATCATCGCTGAGGCGGCAATTATTCCGCGGACCACGAAATAGAGATTCAGAGAGGCTATTTTGAGCACTAAAATTGAGCGCTGAGAACGGCAGAAAGACGCGACCGCGAAGTGGCTGGTGCAGCCGCGGTTGGAATTTAGCGGACAGCATTTTTCGAGGTTCAGAGACTTTGCAAGATGTGCATAAATAAAGAAGGCGGTCCGTGTCCAAATTATGCGGCCGCGAAGGAATCTCACGCGGACGCGGTGAACATTACACGATCCGCGAAACGAAGATCTACCCAGGCCCAGATATGAAGAAATGCGAACCGCGCTCACTATTACGCGGCCGCGAAACCTCCGCAGGGACATTTTTGTCCGAAATTTTTAGCCTAGTATAAATACATCCTTTTATCAATTTTAGGTGAAGTTCTTTTTTTAGCAGAGCATGTGAACGACTGGTTTGTACCTTTTTGGGCAATTTTAGAGTAGATTTACCTTCAACTTTAGATTTTTATCTTGTACTTTAATATTATGGCTTATATTTCATATTTATCTTTGCTTTCTGCTATTATTATGAGTAGCTAGACCCCATAGCTAGGGTTGTGACCCAACCCTAGTGTGGGTATTTAATGGGTTTTGAATTTTAGGGCTTAATTGTTTATGGGTTAGTGATATTTAGCCTAATTCATGCTAAAATTGTAGAATTAGTAGTTGCAAACATTGACTCATGCCTTTATGACTTAGGCTCTTCTTCAGAAAGAGGGACTAAGTCTAGGAACATTAGGCTAACAAGGAATTGGGGTGAACTCAAGAGATCGATAGCCCCAATTAAAGGGTTAAACCTAGAGATAGTAATACCCGACTTGAGCCAATTTCACTTGTATTGTATGAACACCCATTTGGGCTTGAGAAAGCCAAATCGGGCAAAGTCACCCAAACTAACGAGAGGTATAGAGTGAGCACTTATGTGTGATGGTTATATCACGACCCCAATCTTAACAAGCTTGTCCTAGATTCTTGATACCCATTAGATACTCACCTAGGCGGAAGTCATTTCCCTAGTGCCTTTTAACACTTGAAAACTTTCACCAAAAATATTGTACTTAGCTTACACTCAGCATACAATATTATAAAATTAGAATAGAATCAATCGCAACAATGTTTGGAAGTGCAATTAGGAACAACACGCACATCTAGATTAGTTAGATACCCAATTCCAAGCCAAATTAACTCCCTATGGAAATCGATCCCGACCTCGTTGGGTAAAACTGCATCGACCATCCTCGCTACTGTATAGTGGTGTAGGTTTGGCCTCGATCAATCATCCACAAGCTAGCGGTCAAGTGGATGTTTCTAACCGGGAGATAAAGAGTATTTTGTCCAAAACAGTGAATGCTAAATAGATGGATTGGTCCAAGAAGCTTGATGATGCTTTATGGGCTTATCGGACGGCTTACAAAACACCTATCGGAATGTCACCATACCGGTTGGTGATCGGGAAAGCTTGTCACCTTTCGGTGGAACTTGAGCACAAGGTCATGTGTGCTCTAAAGAAGTTGAATCTTGATTGGGATGTAGCCGCTAACTTGAGGGTTGCACATTTGAATGAATTGGATGAGTTCTGGTACCATGCCTATACAAGTTCGTTCGTGTACAAAGAAAAGATGAAATATCTTCATGACAAATACATTTGGAACAAAGAGTTCAAGGTTGGCGATCTTATATTGTTATTCAACTCAAGGTTGAGGATGTTTCTCGGAAAGTTAAAGTCTAAATGGAGTGGTCCTTTTGAAATTGTGGGTGTGATACCTTTTGGTGCATTGGACTTGAAGAACAAAAACAATGAAGTATTCTGAGTCAATGGTCATCGAGTGAAGCACTATTTGGGAAAGGTTGGAGATAGCCACGTCATGGCGGTCAATAATTTCAATTGATGGTATTCAGCGTCGTGCTGTGACGTTAAACCAGGCGCTTCTTGGGAGGCAACCCATGTTTCTTTTCTTTTTCCTTTGGTAGATAGGTGTTATTTTTGTTCTAACTTGATTTGAAGTGTGCTACGGGGCTATGTGTGACTTACAGGCACTGTGGACAAAAATGTGGTTAAGTGCTGAAAGAAGTGCGAACCGCAGTTGATTTGAGTGGACCTCACATTTACGGTTGCTACAGCAAAAGTGTACTATATCCGCACAATCAGCTTGCGGACCACACAAGTGAAAGGTGTAAAATGTCAACTCTCTGAAGTTTTGTCTGTCCGAGAAAAGATCAATATGCGACCGCAAAAGGAAATCTGCGGCCGCAAACATGAAATCTGCGGCCGCACACAATATTGTGCGGTCCGCAGATGAGCTGCTAACTTAAAGTCACCAGGTAACAGAGTGTGGACCGCATATGAAATTGTGGGGTCGCACTCACCCTTCTTCCCCTCAGCTACCCAAGTCGTATAAATAGAGTAATTAGGGAAATTGCTACATTTTTTCCACATCTGAGCACAAAAACAGTACTCTCTTACAATTTCTTGGTGAATCTATCTGTCCACACACACAACATCTTTGATCAGTCACTCATCACACTCATTCATCTGGTATGCTTCAATTTCTTGCTAATTTTGTTTTCTTTTAATTTGTATATTTTTAGTCATTTTAGGCCATTTGTCAATAGAATTCAATTGTACATCCATGTGGGGGTAAATCTGTAGTGGATTAACTAATACATGCTCTATGGGGACTGGGTCAAAATATTTTCATGTCGATGTTACAATGTCAAATTAAGCACAAAAGTGCAAAACCTAGAATGAAATAAGTGAATTGTTCGTAATTTTTGAATTCTGCGGTCGCACCTAAATTTGTGTGGTCCGTAAAAATTGATTCTTGGGTATCATTAGTGAAGAAGGGATTTGTGGCCACAAGGTAAAATGTGCGGACCGCAGAATTCCCATTGAGGCCGTAGAAGTGTAATTTTATTTTCATCAGAGAGTCCCTATTTTGGGACTCCAATGTGCGGCCGCAGGTTTAATTGTGCGGACCATAGAAATCATGTTGCTACCGCACAACAGCAAATTCTCTGTCATCAGAAAGTTGGCATATTTGTATTTTAGAGATGCGGCCACAAGTGATATTGTGCGGACCGCACTTTACTTCTGTGGCCGCAAAACAAAATTATGCGGTCCGCAAGGCCTCATCTGTGGCCGCAAGAAAATTGTACGGACCGCAGATCCTTCTCTTGCAAGCATGATTTAACTGTAAACCTCACTGTGTTTTCTGGTGTATACTTGCATATCTCTTGTTTATATTTGAACATTGAATTACAACTAACAATTGCATTTGCTTGCTACAGAAAATGGTTTGATCTAGAGGCAGATGTGACACTTCTAAAGGGAGGGGTAAATATTCTCGGGGTCGAGGCAAGAGTGCCCTAGCCCTTGGCCAACAAAAGACAATTGCAAAGAAAGCTACAGCCGACAAGGGGAGAGGTGTAGATCTTTCTGACACAAGCTCATATATCCCATCTATGGAAGCATCAGAGGGAAACTCAGCCTCTGTTCAGGAGTATCCAGCCGTACAGTCAATGTTGCAAGGGAGGTACCAACTCAGGGACAAGCCATCCTCATCTCATAGAACTTCCGAGGACTCGAAGAGTGCTAGTCAGGCTTCTGATCCATCGGCCACACCTACCCCTAAGTCACAAGTTACACCGGTTTAGGATATCCCCGATGATGGCAGAGGGGGATATGTTACAGTTGCCGGCCTTGAAAGGTCGAATAAGAAAGAGGTTTGGGAGGACCGATTGTTAGATTGGCTGCCTACACCAGCTTTCGTACATGGTGTCCAGTGAGGTCGCTAACTCTCGAGCAATAGTTTCTATTGAAAGATTTGGAGAGGTACAACCCAGCAGTGTTGAGACAGTTCAGAGAACGCATGGGATGGTTATGGTCCACTCAAAGTCTAGTGGATGCCAAAGAGTACCCGGTCCGAGTATTCTATGCAAATATGGCTCACATCAAAAAGGGGACAAAAGTGACTAAAGTACGAAACTTAAAAGTGAGATTTGATCAACATATCTCACGGATGTAAGGGTAGAGCCGAGGGATTATGACATAAATGTGAGGCCGAAGAAGCCTTTTACTTGGTATTCACTAATTGATGCGAACAATCCAAAGAAGAAAGTTCAGCCTCCTACCATCGTGGGCCAGTCTGATGAGCCAGTTATGGTAGTTGCTGAAGTAGTTGATGTTCCGTCTACTTCAGTCGAGCCTTCCTCTAGTGTTGCAGCTATAGGATGCAAACAGCCACTGCAAAGTTGTCTGACTTATCCGGTACTGTTGCAGCACAGTCTTCTGTTCAAGCACCTCAGTTTCCCTCGACAGTTGAAGAGACATTGAAGAAGCTCCTTCAGAACCAGAACATTATTATGGTTATCTTGGTACAGCACGGGTCAGTGTTCGAAGAGCTGGGAAAAGAAGTAAAGAAGATGAGAAAGTCCCAGGCCAGCAAGAAGTCAGTGGACAAGCTCCAGAGAGAGGTGACCAGGCTTGCTACAGCCAGAGATCTCCCATTTGACATGCTGATTGACCCACACCATTCAGGCCCAAATCCTACAGCACCGGTGGCACCAGCTGGCCAGTCTATGGAGCCAGACCTTGCTGCCGATACTACTGAGGCAGTGCGTCAGATGTTCACCAACCCAGCCACACCCAGAGTTTAGGATGATGAGATTTAGTTGGATGATCCTGCGGGCGGTGACATTGCTGGGGACACAAAGATGTCCAAGGAGCCATAGGGATTTTTTTTCACTCTTCCCCCTCTTTAACTCTTATTTTGTTAAGCATTGAGGACAATGCATATATTTATTTGGGGGGTGGAGTTTATTGATTATATTTGATACATTCTGAGACAATTGGCCTATAATAACTTGAAATTATTTTCTCTTTTCTTATTATGTATATATTCTCTCTCTTTCTCTCACTATGTATATTCATGCTATCTTTAGTAGTTTTTGCTTATTAGATTCTTTATTTTTGTTTCTTTGTTTGATTTAGTAGCTTCTTTTTGTGTTTTAGTAGATAATAAGACTTTGATTTTATTAATGCCATGGTTCTTTCCAAAGGTAGTTGTTGTGCGAATCGGGTGACTCGTCCCAACGATGGATGGTGTGACAACTTTCTTAAGGGAATTAGTTCATTTTTTTTTTTTGTGTTTAGGTAATAATAGTAGTAGTAATGAATTAAAAAAAGACCTAATTAATTCATGCTCGAAGAGTCAACCATACTTCAATTGGTACCAACACATTTAACTACGTGCTTATGGTTAGAGACAAGGTTTTTGAAAGAAATAGCTCTAGTTAGTGACTTTGTGACTCTTGTGTTGACTTTGGCAATCATCGAGTGGTTTAATTAGACCATAGTGATCTTTAAACTTGAATGTGGTCGTGGTGGTCCCTCGACTCTGTCCTCTTTAACAATCCAGTTGCGTGAGGGGTGAGATGAATTGTTGCTAGTCCAAGTATCCGTGCGAAGGGTCTAGAACTTGCCCTGAATATGTTTCAATGCAAAAATCTAAGTTTTGCTTGGTTTGAGAAGTGATTGTAGGCTCTCCTTAGCCCGTTTGAGTTTTCTATTGCCAACCAATGTCATTATCCCTATTCAACCCCTTTGAACCTCTAGCCTTTCTCATTTGATAACCATGTTAAAAGCCTTTACCCGTTTGATAACACTCTCGTGAAACAAATGGCTTAAAACATAAATTTGGGGGAGAGACGGGGAACTTGAAAAAGGTATCAAAGCACAAAAAGAGACAAGAAATGATCTCTATGAGAAGAGAAGGCAAGAAAAGAAACGAATAAAAAGAAAAATGCAAAAAGTGAATAATTGGAAGAGCTGAATGGATCCAAAAAGAGGTATTGATCCTAAACACGGAGAAATCAAAAAGGGAGAAAAAGAATGAAATGATCAAGAAAGAGTGATGTTAAGTCTCTCTAGTCCCCAATGAAAATAAAGTGCCTCTAAGAATTGGCAAAGTGTGAGCCGATAAATGAAAGATGGAGCGCTTAAGGAAAAGTGTAACCACTCACCCATATTGTATCCGACCCTAATCCAAAAGCCTTCATTACATTTCGAAAGAAGTCCTACTTGATTTCAAGCCGAGTGAGCTTACATTAGTGGCGATCTACACGAGGGGAAAGCCTATGGTACTTGAAGCCGTACTTGTGGAATTCTCTTGAGAGAGATGAGTGAACCTTTCATAAATCTTTAGATTAAGTGCTAAATTTCTTAAGTGAGCCTGGAAATGGAAAGTAGAGGAGGAAGAGTTTGGAGTCCACCATGACCTACAGGATAGAGCAAGATTCCTTGATGAGAAAAGTCAATTCTTGAAGCTCAAATGCCACATTAGAACTATATGTGCAGGAATGTTTAACTTATCGTCTTATTGATAATACATAAGTAATGTGGGTAATTGTTGGTCCTAACTGATGTGTGGATGGCTCACCTTTGAATCGCTGAAATGACCCATAACTCTTGGAGGTGAGAACTAATTTATTTGCTTGAGGACAAGCAAAGACTTAAGTTTAGGAGAGTTGATAAGTGGGGATTTTGACTGCTTATTAGCACCTTTTAGCTTTTGTTTTAGTGCGAAAGTATTGAATTGTGTTCCTGGAACTAATGAAATTATGCAAAATTACAGGAATGCTGGAAGTTTGGTCTCCCGAGATAAAATCTGACTCAAAAAGGAGTGTCCTGGAGCACAAGACAATAAAGAGTACAGAAGCACAAATGTCCGGTATGCAGACGGAATTTTGTGGTCATAGAAGAATTTGCGGACCGTGGAATTCGATCTGCGGCACAAAAAAAGAAGAAAAATCTAGCAGATCTCTCAGCAATGTGTGACCGCAGAACTAGGCTAAGAGTCGAAGATCAGAGAGTATGCAAAAAGACCAAGTTCACGAACCTTTGTGAATTGTGGACCGCATAAGAATTGTGCCGCCACAGAAAATTACCTCGCGGCCGCAGTCCAAAAATATGCGGCCGCATAAGATAGCCTTCAAAAATGTGCGGCCACAGAACTCCACTTCTTGCCAGCTGAAGAAATCTGTGGATCGCACATGGAATTGTGCAGCCGCAGAACCTCCCGAGGGGCATTTTGGTCCGAGATTTTTGGCCTTGTATAAATAGACGAGTTTCACAAAATTAGGTCAAGTTTGAACATCTGAAGTTGCTGTAGCCGTTTTTCTTTACTACTTTAGGAAGTTTTACATTATTTTGGTGTATTTACATTAGATTTCATCATTTTAATCTTCCATTATGAGTTTAATTAGCTTTTCTTCTTTATTTTCTTCAAACCCCATCATGAGTAGCTAGACTTTTACTAGGGTTGTGAGCCAAACCTAGGGTGTAAACCTTATGGGTATCTAATTTAGTATTTGTTCATGATTGGGTGCTGATTATTTAGCTCAGTTCATGCTTCAATTTTAGAATTAATGGTTGCAAACAATGATTCATGCCTATTTGACTTAGTCTCTACTTGAGAAAGAGGGACCTAGTCTAGGATAACTTAGTAACAAGGAATTTGGTCAATTGAGAGGTTGATTAACCCAATTAAAGGGTTCAACCTAGAGATAATAATAATTCGACTTGAGCTCTTATCAATTGTTTTGGTTGATACCTATTTGGACTTGATAAAGTCAAATTGGGTAAAATCAATCTCTGGCCGAGAGGTATTGAGTGGGTAATGTAGAGTTGAGAGCTATAATACACTCCAATTAACAAAACAAGCATTAACATCTTTATCCCATTAGGCAAATACCTAGGTTATGGTCACAACCCTATGTCTTTAAACTATTTGGAAAATTACCAAAAACACTGTTTCGCTACTTAGCTTATAATCGCTAGAGTAAAATTAGAATTAGAAATCAAAACCTGTTGTGGAAGTGCTATTTAGTTATTCCTTTCGCTTTCGTCAAGTGTATACTCCTAACACCCCTAGTGACTCCCTATGGAAATCGACCCCGACTCTTGTTGAGTACTATTCTTCCAACTACCATTTTCACTCACTATTGAGGATTGGACGTGGATCGGGACTCTCATACTCAATTGATTGAAACAGAAGAGAAAAAATCCCACAGCTAACTACATGCACAAAATCATGCCTCCTATCATCATTTGGGAGCTATGGAGGTCTAGGTGCAGCTCTAGATTTGATATGGAAAAATCATCTTTTCACAGATCCAAAGAGATGATTACTTTCAACATCACTCAGCTTATCAAATCTCATTTCAAGAAGATCAACTTTGGAAATAATTGGGAAGATGTATGTAACATGTATGAAGTCCAGGTGGTGATGAACTGCTTTATTATGGTGAAATGGCTCAAACCACCCCTGTCTTTGTGAAGCTGAACAGTGATGGATCTTGTCTAGATGGCAACTGTGGAGGAGGAGGTATAGTGAGAGGGAGTGATGGCTGTCTCATAATGGCATATTCATTGCCATTGGGACAGGGCACCAGTAACACTGCAGAAGCTAGTGCATTGCTCTATGGCCTTAAATGGTGCATCAACAATGGCTTTAACTTAATCATAGGAGAAACTGACTCACTCTTCCTTCAGAACTCAGTGATTGGAGAATGGGATACACCTTGAAGAATCAGTGATACAGTAGAAGAGATAAAGTTGTTGGTAAATACTCATGATATTAAAATTCGGCATTGCTATAGAGAAGCAAATCGTGTTGCGGACAAATTAGCATCCCTTAGCCACAATCTGACAGATCTTTGTATATATAAAACTTTTGATAGCCTACCTGGGCAGGTTAGAGGCTTGGTAAATACCGATAGATTTCAACTTCCTTCATTTAGAGTCAAGAAGAAAAAAGCAAGCACCCTCACAAATGAACCACCTTGAATTTTCAGCTTTATAGCCACTATGTAACTATTTTTTGGTGTTAGCTTTTTAGCTTTCTAAACTTGGTTTCCAAGTTCAACTCTTGTAGTAAAAGGGCAGGCAAAGCCCCCTGTTTTACAAAGATTATTCTCAAAGTGGATATAAAATCGTGACTCAGTTTGAAGGTAAAAAAAAAAGAATAATGCCTTGAACAATATCTAGAAGACAACAGTAAACTTTTATTGCTTTGAGTTGCGTGTTACAATGTATCAGAATAAAGAAAACCTTCCCATTTATATAGTAGGGGTATTCCAGTCCTAGTATAAATCTAAATAAAGTAAAAATTTTCTTTTTTCGGTAAATGTCGATCTACAGTTGATACTAAAATGTCGTAATATCCGGTTCAAGGCGAATATTACGATCCCCTACTTGTCGTGCATAACCGTTCTCCATGTTTCACGAAGTCTGGAAGCTATACTTGCTCTAGGTCCGTTATTTCACCGTTCCCGATCTTAGATACATTGCTCGTTCTCCCGGGTTGTTACACCCCACAGTATTACGTCGATGTTACACCCTGTGGTATTATGTCGATGTTACACCCTGCAATATTATGTCGATGTTACATCCCACAGTATTACGCCGATATTACACCCCACAGTATTACGTCGATGTTACATCCCTCAGTATTATATCGATGTTACACCCCGTAGTATTACGTCGAATCGTGTCGTAGTTGATACATGTGAACTCGGAGAATTACAGTCATTTGTAAAGTTATAGTATGATTTACCCCGTGAGTTTGGATCCTTTTTAGTATATACAAGGATATACCAAGTGATAGTAATTGTAGGAGTTGGCTAATTATTATAGTAATGAAGAATATAAGTTGTGTAATTTAGAGAGTTAATGAGAATTTGTTATGATTTATTATATGACATATGGGTACATGTTTTTATACACAACTCATATTACTATCATTAAATAAATTCAATAATTATTAGAGATAAGTTCAAGATGTTCATGTACATATATATAGTCTTTTAACTTATCTTTTATCAAGTAAAGACAAGATTACCTCCTCCACCGTCCAAACTATTTTGTCCATACAAATTGATGATTATCAATAGTATCAATTATCCAAAGTTAAGGAACTCATTTCTAGGCAAGTGTTGTCCACCAACTTATACAAATAGAGATAAGATGTGACTTTGTCATTCAAGAGCTCCTCCCTAAGAGACATTACGGCCAGCCCCTCTGTATAAGTTAATCATCTTACAAATCCTTATTTTTGGGGATGTTTTACTAGCACAAGCTTAGGGAGAACCACTCTAGCTCATCTTCTTCTCCTTCTTCAAAGAACTAAGGTAAGATCTAGCTCATCTTCTTCTCCTTCTTCAAAGAACTAAGGTAAGAATTAAACAAACTCTTCTAGTTTAGTTTGTCTTAAACTTGGATGATTTCACCTTGAGTTCTTCTTGATGTAGAAGTGAAGTTTCTTGTGGTGTGAGCAAGATAAGAATCTAGTTCTTCATTTATTGAGGTAAGATTTTTGTCCTAGCTTCGTCTACGAGTTCGGATGAGCGATTCTAGTAATCTTTTTGACAAATTACTCACGGGATGATGATCGGAAGTCGTAAGTAAGTTATTATAGTTGTTATAAATTGTCGGAGTTTTTTTGTTATTGTAGTGTATTTGAGAATGTTCTTGTTGTGTTGAAGAGCTGGAAATATAGTGATAAGCATGTAGGTGTATTGTTGTTATTATTGTTGTTGTTGTTGTTGTTGTTGTTGTTGTAAGCTTTAGAAAGAAGAAGGGCAGAGGAGAAACTTCATTTAGTTAGTTGTAAAGCGAGTTTACCGCACAATGTATTGTTATACTTGCTTCATTAGTTTGACCTTAGCACTATTGTTATTATTATAGATTAAGGTGTTGAGTGGACTGATTTCATCTTTGTCATTGAGTGAAGCGACAAAGGTATGTTAAGGCTATCCCTTCTTTCCTTTTGGCATGATCCATATGATACAAATGAAACGAGCAAATGCACAACTAACATAAATGCCTCTATTCATAGAAGTACTAAGGGTTCCTATGTTCTTAATTTCCATATGTCCTATTATTATATCGCCAATTCATGGGTCTCAGAAAATACATAAGTTGATATAGTTTATCCGAAGGTATATTGATCTTATGATATTCCGAGAGATGTTATTAGCTTACTTCATTATGCATTGTATTCATGTATACATGTACACTGACCCACGACCAGATAGCGTTATATACGCATATATTATATGTATATGGGATATGAGGAAAGGTTACGACGTTATATACGCAGCAACACCTGATCAGTTGGTATACATTGATGATTTCGCCCACGGCTGAGATGATATGATGGGATGCCCTCAGAGGCTTGATGATGTTATGTATGCATATACCTATGATATGACATTTATATGCATATGCATGACATTATAAATGTTTCGTGATTCAGAGAGCTATTCAAACTTACAGGTTGAGTCCTTTACTCCATGTTTCTTTTATGCCTTTTATATACTGCTTTTCATTCCTTACATACTCGGTACTTTATTAGTAATGACGTTCCTTTTGCCTGGGGATGCTGCGTTTCATGCCCGCATGTCCCAATAGATAGGTTGACAACCCTCCTAGTAGGTTATTAGCTCAGCGAAAGGTATTGGTGTACTCCACTTGCTCAGGAGTTGCCTATTTGGTCAGTATGGTTTGGACATGTATTGATTGGTATGGCGAGGCCCTCTCCCGACCTTTATGATATTTATGTACTCTTAGAGGCTTGTAGACAGATGTCATGTATATGGATACTTGTATGGCCTTATCGGCCTATGTTTTGAGTATACAAATGATCATGTCGGCATTATAGGCCCGTATGTCATATGTATATGTTTCTATATCATGTTGGGTCGTCCTATGTCTAGTATTCCCTTATATTTTATTCTGGTTATCTCATGACGGTCCTTCTGGCACATTTACCCATGATGGTGTGATAAGAAAGATACGTTACGTTGGTACTCGCTTGAGAAGGCACCGGGTGTCCGCCGCGGCCCTCCGATTTGGGTAGTGACACGGGTTTTGATACGAGGGGTCCTTGGGACTCAATAATACTCATGTCGAGCCATGCTTCCCTCTTGTTTCCACATTGGGGAATTGGGGAAGACTCTGTCCCCGATTTTACCCGTATACAAAAATCTTGAGGAAAAAAAAGATTGATAAGAAGATAAATAGAGTATATTCAGGGGAGGGGGGAGGGGAAGGGTTCTTTCATATTTCTTTAGTATTTTTTGATTTTATACATTTGGGCTTTGGATTTGTGAATATGTAAAAGTCTTGTGATTTTTGTGTTAATAAATATAGTTATATATTTTGATGAAAAAAATCATACTTATATGATCATTTGTGAAATTTACAGTTATTTTATCTTGTAACTTATTAACATCTTATATCGTTCCACGTCTGATCAGTTTTCAGTATTTCTGTATAGCACATTAGTTGAGTGCTTAGATAGAGGAAAAGAGGAACTTGCCGAAAACCTTGGCCACAAATCAAGAATTGTCTACTAACCAAGAAAGCAGGCACCTCGAAGGTGTATATAACTTGACTTATATACACGTTGATACAGGGGCGGATTTAGGGGGCGGAAGGGTGTTCATTCAAACCCCCTTCGTCGGAAAATTATACCGTTTATAGGGAAAGTTTCACATAAGAATAATTGGGCTCCCTACTTTTCAATTTTATAGCTCACATTTCAATTTACAACCAACTAGCCCAAAAATAATAGGTTAAGATTCAACATCCAACTCCAATAGGTTCTCGAAATTACTATTTAATTTTTAAAAAAGATTGCTTAAGCTTTTAAGTTAATTTTCGAATCAGTAACTGTGACTCAAATATTAGTTCAACAAACCAAATCCATTTGGGTGGTGAAAATTAGATTTTTAACAAGCTTAAATATGTGGGTTTAAATTTCGAATTTGATTTTGTGAGAAATTTTGAGTGGGTGTTATTTAGACTTGTTAGAAATAGTATAAGGAGGTTGTATATAAAATTTGAAGTCATTTAATGGAGATTTGGACTAGTTTTGAACAAGAATTGCAACTGAAAATCGTTGAAGAAGTCAGTCTACATACGCTTGCATAAAGGTGTATAAAAGTGTATAATAGTGTATAAGATGTGTTTATACACTCATATACACTATTATACAAGATTATTCATAATTATACAAAAAACTGACTTCGTCTTCTTCCTTGCGTCTTTTCTGAAATTTAACTCAAATCTACTCCAAATCACTTCAAATTTAAATTTTGAACTCCTTTTGATATTTTCAATCAATTGGAACAACACCCAATCCAAACAACTAACAAACTCAAAAAATCCTATTTTCGAAAGCAAAACTTTGAATGGCCTTCAATGGTGGACTTCTACTTTTTAATTTTCTTACATTGCAACCAGGTGATACAGGGGGAGAAGCAAAAAATACACGGCCCCTTGAAGCATATGTAGAAGATGTGAGAAGAAGAGAGAGTGAAAGCAATGGCTGTGAGAACACAGATTTAACTCTATAACTTTTAGAAGCAATGGTTGTAAGAGCACAGATTTGAATTTGCTAGTGCTTTCAAAATATGTACAATATGGACTAGGTCGGGTAAAACTTAAAAACATGGGCCATTTTTTGTTATGGTGTGAAGTCACGTGTATTTCTTGTAATTCTTTCCTGTTTATATAGGGGTAAATTCTGTTTTTCCGTATAGATATAATATCTTGAACCCCCTTGACACAAGCCAAAAGCTTGGCTTAGTGGTCAAGGGGGTTTAGATTTTGTGGAAGGTCGCAGGTTCAATTCCCATCAACTGTAATCTAATTCTTTTCACTTTAGACGTTTTTTTTTTAATTTTAGATGAAACGAAACGATGTTGTTTATCTTCAGTTTCTTTTAATATGTTTTTCCCCCAAAAAATGTGACTGATTTTGGGTTAACAAATCCCTAAATCTCTCTCTCTTTGTTACCTCACTCCACCCCCCCTCTCTTTCTCTCTTCGATATGTCAGCCTCGCTAGTCGTTGGCCGCCACTGCTTCTCAGTTCTCTCTGTTGCCTCGCCTGCGTTTCTTCTGTCATGGCGTTGGCATCCCAGGTAAATTTCTTGTTCTTTCTAATTTTTTCAGAATTTTATTAATGTTTTATTGTTGATTCTTAATTTAGGTTAATGACTCTTGTTTGTTATTTCTTGATTCTTGGTTTTGGTTGGCTAGCTTCATAGTGTATTTGATTTTTAAAATTTTTGAACCCCCTTCGCAAATATCCCGCCTCCGCCATTGCATTGATAGTGTAAAAATTATTACTATATTTTAACTTATAATAGGTGATATGTTTTATTTTCAAGGTTACAAATCAGTCTAATATCACTTTTTATGGATAAGATACTTGTAATTGTAATTACATGTCCGTTTGACTGAATAGTGAATATCAATATGTAGATATAACTCTCAAGACAGTTGGGAAAACAATATCATTTGATATCCTTATTCTATTAAATAAGCAGGGGCGGCCCGACCAATTTCGTGGCCTAAAGCCAAACTTTATGAGGGGACTTAACTTTTTTATTAATAAAAAATATTTTATTTTTATTTGAAGTCTATTTTTCTAACTTTTTTTAGATGCAAAGTTATTATTAATTTTTTATAATCATTTTCTCCTAATAAGTCTTTCTCAATTGACAATATAGCTAATTCATTTAATATCTTTGAGACATTGTTGATCTTAGGTAAGGTTTTATCAATTTTAAATTTGAAATACTTTTTTCCGATGAAGCAACGGTAATAGGAGTTATTAACATTATTCTATAAGTGATATAGGTATTTTGAAAATAATCAAACCTTTTTATTTGATTGAGTATATCAATTAAATTGTTATCTTCTAATTGTACTATTTTTCTTAATATTTTTTATTCAAAAAAGAAATCTAAACTATCATTATCGGGTTGATTATTATGATTTAAGGAGCATTCAGGATGAAGGCAATATTTTTTCAAATTTTCATCAACTAGTGATCTCAGCTTTTACCGCTAAATATAAAACCAAAAATATTTTCATATGCCTCTAATTCGTTCAAATCTATTTTAAAGTGAAAAAATAACCCTGTTTACTACTCTCTCAGGTCCATAATAAGTGATTTTTTAGATTTTATTTTGGTCCAAATTAAGTGTCCTTTTATATAATCGAGAATGAATTAACTTTATTTTTTCAAAATTTGCCCTTATTTACATATCTCAATGTGTCAAGTTAACAACATATAAATTTTAATTAAGGATAATTCAGTCAAAATATATTTTTGTTCTAGGAGTCAGTATTTTCTTAAGGGGCACATCAAAGGTTAAAAAGTCATTTATTATGGACCAGAGGGAGTATGTATAAAAAGTAATCAACTCTAAAGGACACTTCGAGAGATTTTGAGATTTCACTATTAACATTCTCCTCAAATTGTTTCTTCCTATATATTACACGTTTCTTATGAAATTCGGGTTCGATATTAATTTCAAATGCAATTTCCTTGGCAGAAATCAAAGCAATTGCAAATCCTTCATCTCTTTATTTGTTAAATAAAGAAATCAAACTTTTTCACTTCACATAACTTTTTTTAAAAAAAAATTATATATAGCCTATTAGATGTAAAAAAAAAATATGACATCCACAAATGTAGGGCATAAAGCAGTTGTTTTACCTGCTTTATGGACGGACCACCCTAAGAGTACGATTATATTTTAACAGTTGTCATAAAATTCTTTAGACGCTACCCATGCAAAGAAATCACAAAGATTCGCGACGATTTAAAAATTACCCTTCGCCCATTGGACGGGCCTATAACCTATTCAAGATATTGGCTCTTGTTATCCCGACAGAATCAACCCATAGTTTAAACACATAAATTGTTGTCCCATAAAGAAGAAAAAACAAAGCCTGGGTCCAGAGGTTATATATGTCGAACATTGTTACAAGTGTTTGCTATTTAAATATGTTTTAAGGTGAAATTGACTCTTTTACAGCTCTAAGGACGGATAACGGGATATGAAAAATTAATAGGGTAAAGAGTTCAGCTTATAAACGAAGTTACTATCTTTGAACTATAACATGAAAAAGAGCAGGTTTATTAAATTCAGTTATTCTTTTTGCTAGGTCCGATAATCACTTTATTCAGTATTACGCATTTAGGATTAAGTGAAGTATACTATCCTAATGTTCTTCAATCTCACCCATAAATATGCATGGAGTTTCAATTCTCGTAACTCCATCATTCAATAAACCAAAACCGCTACATATTTAGTTTTATCTAAAGATTTGAAACAGAGAAACCATGTCTTCATGTCCGACCAACATGGCCTCAAATTCCAGTACTTCAAACTTCGATGAACGCCGATGGGTTATTCAAATCCGTCGAACACTTGATGAAGAACTTGAAGAAGACACAGAAATCCCAGTGAGCATTTATAACGTTCCAAAATCTCTAATGGTCAGCGATCCTGATTCATACGTGCCACAATTAGTGGCAATAGGCCCTTACCATTATTGGCGTCCAGAGCTTTATGATATGGAGAGGTATTGTTGAATTGTGTCACCATTTCATTTTAAAAACTTAAACTATCAAAAGGGTATAATTTTATTTGCTTAATTATATCTTAACACGTTCCTCGCGTCTTTTTCATGGGCCAAACATCTTGTTAAACACTAGATCTTTGTTCACTGCAAGTTGAATTGTGTGACCATCTAGTTAAACTACGAAAGAGAACACATTTTTAGTTATTTAATTATTTTATGTCTCAACAGGTACAAACTTAGTGCTGCCAAGACAACTCAGAAGCATCTCCAAGGTCTCAAATTCCAGCAACTTGTGGAACAGTTGATAAAGTTTGATCATAGAATTCGTTGTTCGTACCATAAGTACTTGAATTTCAGTGGGGAAACTTTGGCTTGGATGATGGCTGTGGATGCCTCTTTCTTGCTTGAGTTCCTTCAAATCTATGACACTAATGAAGGTAAGCTTATAACTAAAGTTTCCTCAAGAATGTCACATTTGGTTGATATTGCAGGGCGAAAGTCTACGCATAATGCTATCCTCAGAGATATAATTATGCTTGAAAATCAAATCCCCCTATTCTTATTAAGGAAAATGTTGGAATTCCAATTTTCATCTTTAGATTTTTCTGACAACACACTCCTGTCAATGCTAATGGGATTTTGCAAGGAGCTTTCTCCTTTCAAAATGGTGAAAGAATTCCCAAAATTTCAACTCACAGAGTGTGCTCATATGCTAGACTTTCTGTATCAATTCATCGTGCCAAAATTAGAAAGAACTTGTGAAATAACAGAAGACGATCACGACCAAACTGACGTGAACCGAGAAGAAAATAGTTCCTTTGCAAAATCAATTAGTCACGTTGGACAAGTATTTCGTGGAGTTTGGAAGATCCTTTTGAAAATAAACAGAGGGCCTGTACGTCTTTTAAAAAGAATAGTATTTTCCAGACCTGTTAAATTGATTTTTAAGCTGCCCTGGAAACTACTCTCTAATCTTCCCGGAATTAAACTATTCGCACAACCCATTGCATATATGTGCTTCTCACAAGAAAAAGCAGAAGAAAATCCTGAAAAAGAAAGTGAAAGTAATATCATTAAACCCCCTCTTGTTGAAGAAATAGCCATACCATCAGTAACAAAACTTACTAAAGCTGGAGTAAGTTTTGTAGCAACCAATTCAGGAATCATGAGCATAAATTTCGACGGTAAAAAGATGAAATTTTATTTGCCTACAGTTAGTCTAGACATAAACACAGAGACTATCCTGAGAAACTTAGTTGCATACGAAGCGTGTAACGCATCAGGACCGTTGGTTTTTACGCGTTACACTGAATTAATGAACGGGATTATTGATACAGAAGAAGATGCAGCGTTACTTAGAGAAAAGGGAATAATATTGAACCGTTTGAAGAGAGATGCAGAGGTTGCAAACTTATGGAATGGGATGAGTAAATCGGTGAGATTAACAAAGGTGCCATTCTTAGATAAAGTGATTGAAGATGTGAATGGATTTTACAATAGAAGATGGAAAGTCAAGATTGGAAAAATAATGAAGCATTATGTGTTTGGATCATGGCAATTTCTCACATTCATGGCTTGCATTATGTTCTTGTTTTTGACGACTTTACAAGCATTTTGTTCTGTCTATAAGTGTGCTCGTATATTTAATATTCAGAATTCTGGTGATTGATTTTTCTTCGCTCTCGTGTGAGAATTTCGAGTATTTGTTTTGCTTTCACTTGAAATTAAAAAGTACAAGGGATGGCAATAAAAGGAAACAAGAGAAGAAGTTCTTGTGTGATGACAAAGATATGCTAAAAGTGAAAGGTGGTTTTGTGTCCTTGTGTTTGGGAAAAGACGGTGCTGTAATTTGTCTTATTCAAGATGCTTATTGTAATTTCGTTTTTTGTCCTTTTCTCATACTAGCGACCGTTTTCCTTGTGGTTTACGAGAGTGATGATGCTTTTAATTGTGATTAGAAGTGTCAATGACATGTTCCAATAAAATTGTATCTATCAACTTTTCGATTATTTTATTGTGTGCAAATCATACTTTTTTAGTCGTTCTAATCATCTCAATTTCTTTTCATTCAAGACAATTTCAATTATAACTAAGAAAATTAGATTTAGGATTCTCATTTATTTTACCTACATGCAAATTCATTCCACGTCCTGCCTGTAGTTGTTTTTTCAGGACATCTGTTAGATTATCAATAGGTACATTATTAAGTATTAGAGAGAGCACAAAACTTTGATTATACTCTTTACTTACTATGATAATTCCATCAATGAAGGTGTATTGGATATTATTTTTTAAAGGAAAAGAAGTCAATGGATCACCGCCCAAGCAAACTTGCAATTCTTGCAGATATACACTACTACTATATTTTGTCCAATATCTGCATTAACTACTTGTTTATTCATTAGTCATCCACATTTTTTGAAATAACGTCGTAGTCCAAATTGAAAGGACATTGTAGTGAGATTATTAAGTAGTTAGCATTAACACGCCTATACCTAATGACACCTCTACGCCATGGAAGTCATAAGCTAACAGTAGCTGAAAGTCCTTAATTATATTGAGGGCAGGAGGAAGACCTTAGAGTCCCATATCATCAATTCATACGACTTGTGAGAGTTACACGTAATCGATGTGCTAACTTATCTATCGGTAGAAAAAGTAAAAAAAATGATACTCTTAATTTGACAAATGAAACAAAAAAGAAGATTTGCTTTTCCAAAAGTTTCGTGGAAATAGATGAAAATAATTGGCTCATATCTTGCCGCTTGGTATTTTGTTTGCAACAGATGGTTTTCCTGGTGTTGAGTGAGCCAGTTAATCAGGGCCCAGGGTACGGGGATTAGTCGGCGCCAAGCACAGAATGGTTGCCCACGCCTCACTATTTTGGGCCCCGATTCCCAAGATTTCGGACCACCATGCCCTTTGTCTTTTGATTTTACACGAAAATGTTTGCATTTTGCCAGAAAAAGAAAAGGAAAAGTTAGACAATTACTCTTTGAGAAAGCACATACACATGCCTTAAGCCTTATTTTTCTATCAATAATCCTAACTTTAGATCGTCTCGCAATTATTGTAAAAAGTTTAGCTCCAGTCCGTCTTCTAGCAATCAATCAAACAGACAAACAGTGGTAAATTGTAAAACTCCTTTCTTATCCTCTCTTCTTAGTTTCTCACAATATGCAAAGACAATTCTTTATCACGCAAAAGGCAAAATTAAGCTGCCAGTTGTTACAAAATTTTAAAAAATTGCCGAGTCTATTGTAAGTAGGCAAACTTTACATCCTACGCTTCAAATCTACAATCCTACTGCCAGTAATTACCCGCCTTCATCTTCACTTCGAAATCTATACTGAAATAGTTGGTATTTAAGTAGTTTCCTCCAATAACCTGGGCAACATTATAAGCATGGGACAAGTGCACACATAATCATTCTCAGGATATTATTTAAATATTAGTTAATACTTAATTTGTCTTGAAATATTAAATTAAAATTCTTAACCTCGAAAGAATTCAAAATAGTTTTGTCCGAAAAAATTTAACTAAAAAATTTAAATCCAAAACACATCGACTAATGCTTAAATAATAATCATTTAAAGTGGCGTGTCATTTCTACCTTGCAATTCGTATCAGACATTTGAGCGGCCCCGAAACTCTAATGACAAAATGGCGGCAAATTGGGAGCCGATATCTTTTAGTCACTGTTCCAATGCCCATGACATAACGCGCCATCATAGCATGACACGTGTACCAAAGCGCGCAATCGTATAATGACATAACGCGTTCAAATCACTGCTCTCATGTCGCGTGGATATATATGATGCTGTTGCCTTCGAAGAGTCCATAGGTTTTGGAAGTTGTTCTGATTAAGTTTGACCCATTATAAAATTCGAACCCATTTTCCTTTTAATTCACCCCCAAATCTTCACTAAACTTACCACATTGCCATCCCTTTCAGTTGCTATAGCCTATCTAACCGGGCCCTCCATTGTTTTTTATGTTTGCCAAAGTTGATATCCAACAGTTCTGTTACAAAATTTAGTAAAGAAATTCTATGGTACAGGTAACAACTAACAATGGAGTCATCAATGTCTAGAAGCAAATCGCGTAGTCCGAATCTGCCCCAAAGCTGTCAGCGATCCATTTCACCCTCGGGTCGGTTCTGTTCTTCCACTATTTCTTCCTCCCCTGTTACTTTCTCTAGCTTCTCTACTTCAAGCTCTGATTTGTTTACCCGGCCCACGTCCCCAACCCGGGTCAATCTTCGTCGATCAGCATCCCCTTCACCTTCCGTACGATTTTCCACCTCTCCCGGCCGTTCAATTTCAGCTTATCCTCGTCAGCCACAGCAGAATCGACGGCCATTCGCGTCCAATCAAAAGAAGCATTGTATGTGTTCGCCGACAACACATCCAGGTTCATTCCGCTGTAGCCTTCACAAAAATACTAATCAGAATCGCGGCCAGTCCCATACATCGTCGTATCACTCGAGTCATCAGTTGAATATGCGGAGATCGGCGATGAAGAATTCGCTCGTTAGGATTGGAACCGTGGAAGGTGACTTGTTAAAGAGAGCACTTGCCGCTTTGATTCGGCCTTCCTCTCATCACCTCAGGCGTAGAGACGATTTTCAGCCTCGGCCCAGCAGACTTTCTATCATGTCAAAGGCCCAATATTTGTAATAATGTACAGTTACAATAGTGCACTTCCGGCACAAGCTGCAACTCTGGTCGAGTTTTTTTGTGAATTCAGGCAAAATCAACCCCCACTCCAGCCAAGCAAAAGAAAAAAGAACCATGTTTTTGTATACTTTGATTGAATTTGAATAGGTTTCAACGCATATATAATATAGTAGAATAAACGAATGAACGATTTTGTAGCGTGTCATATATATACTTGTATATATCTCATAGTTTTATGAGAGTAAAGTATGTGCAAAGGTTCAGGAGCCAACATTTTAGCCGAACGTAGAGGCACTTTCTTCCGTAGTTCCGGTTGTATTAGTGTTAGTATAGTAGTATTATTTTATCCTTAAATGGCTAATAGTACATATCTTGTATTGTAATACTTGTTGTCCGTGCTTCTTATATATTTTATTTTGCTATCTTAGTCTCGTCTATTAGAAATGGATTCTCTGCCCGCATAGGGTAAGACTGCGTATATCATTCCTTCTCCCATTCCCACTTATAAAAATACACTGTTGTTTTAGAGTGCACTTTCTCTTCTTACTATTTCTGGGACATAGACTGCAGTAGTCCTGGACTCGGGAAGCTTCGCAAGTTAGGCAGTTAGCGAGATGAGTATGAGTTTGTAATTTCAAATATTAATATATTAAAAAAAAGGAAACGAAATGAAACTAATATATCCTATGAAAGATGTGGTGATTCAACTAAGATTGTTCTAACTTGCCAAAATATAGAAAGAAAAAGTATTTTCAGAGGAAAAAAGAAAAGGACTTGTGTGGCGCTCGGGCATTTGCCGGCGTTTGTTTGTTTTTCTTTTTGTAAGTTTATTCACGTCATCTAAATCGATACAAAAGCTAATTATATGTTGTTCTTATTCTGCATTCACTTTTTTTCTTTTATTATCCACGCAAAACACAATAACAAGAACAATACAACATGGTAAATAAATGAACGGCAATTGATTCAATCTGTTCAAAGTTTTTATTTGTGTTATAGTGGTTTGAAATGCAGTCTACAAGTATCTAGTCAAACTGACTAATTTTTTGTTCTCTAGTTTGTGTAAAAATAGCACGGGCTAGCCAGTTTTCGAAATGGTAATTCAAAAATAGCTAGCGTTTGTAAAGTCATTAAAAAATAGCCACTATTTTGCTGCACGCGGACCGGTCCAGCATAATATACTGGAGATTGATGCACCTGTGTATGAACTTCTAGCATATTATACTGGAACTCCAACACACGAAAAGTTCCAGCATAATATACTGGAGATTGGAGCACCCGTGTATGAACTTCCAGCATATTATGCTGGACCGATATATTATATTGGAACTCCAGTATAATAT
>AWOL01S0002064.1:197428-232466 GCA_000715115.1 Nicotiana otophora | reverse complement strand
ATATTATACTGGAGTTCCAATATAATATATCGGTCCAGCATAATATACTGGAGATTGATGCACCTGTGTATGAACTTCTAGCATATTATACTGGAGTTCCAATATAATATATCGGTCCAGCATAATATACTGGAGATTGATGCACCTGTGTATGAACTTCTAGCATATTATACTGGAGTTCCAATATAATATATCGGTCCAGCATAATATACTGGAGATTGATGCACCTGTGTATGAACTTCTAGCATATTATACTGGAGTTCCAATATAATATATCGGTCCAGCATAATATACTGGAGATTGATGCACCTGTGTATGAACTTCTAGCATATTATACTGGAGTTCCAATATAATATATCGGTCCAGCATAATATACTGGAGATTGATGCACCTGTGTATGAACTTCTAGCATATTATACTGGAGTTCCAATATAATATATCGGTCCAGCATAATATACTGGAGATTGATGCACCTGTGTATGAACTTCTAGCATATTATACTGGAGTTCCAATATAATATATCGGTCCAGCATAATATACTGGAGATTGGAGCACCCGTGTATGAACTTCCAGCATATTATGCTGGACCGATATATTATATTGGAACTCCAGTATAATATGCTGGAGTTCCAGCCAGTATATTATGCTGGAATATTTTTCGGATTTTGAACAGTATTTTCGTTCGGATTTATCTTTACATAAAAAATGACAAATTTCGATTATTTTTGAAATTGTCGTTATTTTTCAATTACCACTTGTAAATCTGATTATTTTTTAATTTCTCCCCTAATTTGTGATGATATAATTGAACTGCTAAGAAGTGATTCGTTGTGCGATAAAGGGCTGAAACTATACTTCTTTCATTTTTAAAGTCCATGGTATACTACTTGTTTGAGAATTATTGCCAATGAACGAAATGCCAGCAGTCCCAGAGCACATAGTAGCAGGTAGGGGTGTATATGGATCGGGTTGATTCAGATTTTTTAATTACCAAATCAAACCAATTGTATCGGGTTATTAAATTTAAATCTCAAACCAAACCAATAAAAGTCGAGTTTTTTAATCGCAGATTTTCGTTTTTTTCGGGTTTTTTTTCATAAAGTCTTCATAGCCCAAAACGTAAAATTTGTGCTCCAAATATTTCTTTAATCCTAGTAAGACAGAACCATATAAGGTATTTTTTAATAAAATAACATAAATATGAGATGAGTCATGACATTGTACTAAAATATTCAACAATAAAGATAATAAAATCGCATAAAATAAATATTATTAATAAGCCATAATGAAACAAACATAATTTAAAATTATGACTAATAAGTACTATTATTTACATGACTAACCACTAAAAGAAAAATAAGTTATAGGAGTACATTTTATCTAAACCACGAAAAAACTAAAAAATAGATATCCAACACTATTTTTATTCACAGTACAATTGAATTGAATGTCTTTTATTAGCATTAGTATTGATTTGATTTTGGTTTAGGATTTATTTGAGTTACTAACATTTATGGACTATAAAACTTATTGGAGATCCAAAAATTATAAGTTCAAGCTTGAAATAATACGTTAAAAAGATAAAACTATGAAATAGCTTAAGAAATATTATAAACTACACTAGCATAAATATTTTTATGTATTAAATATATTTAAAACTTCTATACCTATAGTGTCGGGTTGGTTTGGTTTCGATTTGACTTTTTTTAGTTAAAACCAAACCAAACCATAGTCGAATTTCTTTTTTCGGTTTGACTCGGATTATCGGGTTAGTGCGTTTTGTCGGTTTCATTTGTACACCTCTAGTAGCTGGTAGAGTTCAAAGTTGTAAAATTGGGCTTTTGTAGAAGCATGTGGTTGAGCCAGTGTTTCAAGAAGAGGGAGAAATTCAAAAATAGACAGATTTACAAGTGATCATTCAAAAGTAGCCACACTTTCAAAAGTAATCGAAATTTAGCCATTTTTCATGTAAAGATAAATCTGAACGAAAATATTGTTCAAAATCCAAAAAATACTCCAGTATATTATACTGGAGTTCCAGCATAAGTATACTGGAACTCCAGCATATTATACTGGAGTTCCAGCATAAATATACTAGAACTCCAGCATAATATACTGGAGTTCCAGCAAAGTATTCCGGTCCGGTATAATATGTTGGAAGTTCATACACAGGTGCTCGAATCTCCAATATATTATGCTGAAACTTTCCGCGTGTTGTAGTTCCAGTATAATATGCTGGAAGTTTATACGCGGATGCACCAAACTCCAGTATATTATACTGGATCGGTCTCTCTTGCAGCAAAATAGTGGCTATTTTTCAATGACTTGGCAAATACTGGCTATTTTTGAATAATCAGTCCGAAAATTGACTAGCCCATGCTATTTTTACTCAAGGAGATGGTAGTTAACACGGCCCAAGTGGATGGAAATGCCAAAGTTGAGTGGAAACGACATCAGGTAGCCACTTTTAAGCATGTTGTTTAAAATATATTCACAGTTTACTGTATTTAAAGATTAGCCAATTTCGCCCAAATTTCAGGACATGACATCCTAGAGTTTAAACCTCAAACTTCAAATTTCAGGACACCGTATCCTAAAGTTCGAAAATTGTCCAGAAATTCGAATCTTATGTCCTGAATTTTAAATTAGTATTTCGGAAATTCAGGATACTTAGTCCTGAATTTCAAATTAGCAGCTCAAAAATTTAGGACACGGTCTAGGACACTTAGTCCTGAAGTTTGGGTGAATTGGTTAATCTTTAAAGACAGTGTAAATTATGGATATATTTTAAATAGAGGAGTTAAAAGTGGCTATTGGTGTACTTCGCCTAATTGTTTACTTGAGCAGACTTGTTAGACATGTAATTACCCATTTTCCCAAGAGGACCTCACTGGTGAAACCCAAAAAATAACTTCAATGTAACAAGGAAAAGTTGTTTAAAAATTAAAATAATTGTCATTTCCCTTTCCAGCTACCTCTTATCGCACAATATTAGGACCCAAATCTTTGTCATCGGACGTGGCGCGGCTGTGGCAAGGATTGAGGCGTGATGGCCTTGCCATTGGCCTATGCGGGAGCAAAATGATCATGCGGGACAATGGACGAGAAACATTGTCAGGGGAACAAGTATTGGCCAAAGTCTTTGGACATGCAAGACAAGTTTGGCAAAGGCTTGATGAGGCAGTGCGGACAATTTTGGGCGGCATGGCACGGCATGCGCGCCAAAGACAAAGGTACGGGCAGTTCGAATTGAGGGAGCGCCAAGCACAGGCTAAGCTAAATCAAGATGGTGCGAAATGATGGGAAAGGGTTTCAATAGCTAAGGCAAAGCTATGTGAGACAAAATACAATCAATGGCATGGGTGAAACAAGTGTTGACAAATACAAGGCAGAAATGCGGCTAAGGCGATATGCGGGTGACAAAGAGTATCGGGCGTGTGCAGCAAAATCATGGGAAGCAGGTTGCGGACAAAGGCATTGGCGCAGAGCGATGTCAAAATCAGCCAATGATGGGTGCAATGCCAGCCTTGGGCGTGCAATAGCTGACCAACAAAAGGGGCACATGCAGTGCACTTGCCAAAGCAGTGGGCCGTTGTATTTTTGTAATGACTTATATCTATGTCTGTTTAACGCTTGTATGTAATATCATTTTGTGTGGAAAAATAGCCTAAGTAGTTGCGGATGTCAACTATAAGTTAGGACAGATTTAGCAAAGCTGTGTACAAGGCAGGTTTCAGTGGAAGGTAGGACCAGTGCTCCACCAAAGAGCTGAGTGCTCCAGAAAATAGGGCCAAGTGCTCCACAATGCATGCTGATGAGGGACATTTCGTGGGTAATGCCCCATTAAGTGGTTAAAGTGCTTATTTGGTGCTTGAAGTGAAACAAGTACTAGAATGGATTGCCCCTTTGTAATGTTGTCCCTTCAGATCTGCCAGTGGCAGCACCTATACTTATAAATAGGTGGGAATTTCGTGTGGAATTCAAGAAGAGAGAAGTAAGAAGAGGGTCTTCAAAAGAAGAAGAGTGTCTTCGAAAGGAAGTTCTGTTGTGAGACTTCCAAGTGGGAAACAAGAGAGAAACGTGAGGGTTTCTAAGTATTTCAAACTGGGACTAAGGCTGGGCATTGGGCAGGTCTTAGTGTGCAAGATCGACTTGTGATCTTTGCTAGACGAAGTGGACTGTGAATGAATTGTGTTCATAGTAAAGTGGGAAACAAGAGAGAAACGTGAGGGTTTCTAAGTATTTCAAACTGGGACTAAGGCTGGGCATTGGGCAGGTCTTAGTGTGCAAGATCGACTTGTGATCTTTGCTAGACGAAGTGGACTGTGAATGAATTGTGTTCATAGTAAAGTGGGAAACAAGAAAGAAACGTGAGATTTTCTAAGTGTTTCAGAAGTGGGCTAAGGCTATGCATTTGCGCAGGTCTTAGTGTAACAAGATCGACTTGTGATCTTGGCTGGTCCAAGTAGGCTATGAACGACTTGTGTTCATAGCAAAGTGAGGGGTCCTTTTTGTATTTTCATATTAATACAAAGGTTGGGATTTTTCCATACTTGATTGTGTTCTCTTTATGTTGCTACCGAATTTTGCTTAAGGCCGAACTTTTTGAAAAGTTGGCTAAGTATTGGAAAAGGCTGAGTAACTTGAGTGTCAGGTTGCTGCCGCGCAGTGTCAATTAGGTGCGAATAATTGGCCCAATTTGACCCTGTGAAAGCTGGTATCAGAGCTACCCTAATAAACTAATATCAGAGTAGAACAAAGTTCGTAGCGGTGGTAAGACGATCAGTAGCAGATTTTGTGTTACTGTTTAAGAACATGGCTGGTGGCACAAATGCGAAACTGCGCCAAAGAGTGGAACAGTTGGAAGCACTCGTTAGGCAGGCTCTTGAAATGGGTTCTGATTCTTCTGTTCTTGCGAGAATGGCCCGCCTAGAGGCAGATTATGCAGCGAGGTATGAAACTACGCTGGCAGAAATGGCCTTGGTACGCAAGGATGAGGAAGAACTGCGCGAGGAGGTGGTTCAACTTCGAAGGGCATTACAAAACAATGCCCCTAAAAATAATGATCGCACCAAAGTGAGGATCCCGGAGCCAAAGGCTTATGGTGGTGCAAGAAGTGCCACAGAACTGGAAAATTTCTTGTGGGATATGGAACACTATTTCCAAGTTGCTCGTGTGCCGAATGATGAAAAAGTGACCATTACACTGATGTATTTGACGGATGATGCAAAGGTGTGGTTGCGTACACGAGTAGTAGAAGCGAAAAGTGCTTGATTGCCCAAGATTGAAACTTGGGAGACGTTGAAGAAGGAATTAAAATCCTAATTCCTTCCAACCAACTCGTCGTGAGTGGTGAGAGACGGACTGCGCCACTTGAAACAAAGTGGTACGGTAAGGGAGTATGTCAAGGAATTTTCATCCTTGATGCTCAATGTAAGTAACATGGAAAAAGAAGACAAGTTGTATTACTTCATGAGCGGGTTGAAGGGCTGGGCGCAATTAAAGTTGAGGAGGTAGAATGTTCAAAGCCTCTCTACTGCTATTGTAGCGGCAGATACGTTGGCTGACCTCAATATAGGTCATGAACCTGCTTAGTCTTCGCATTCAAAGTCTGATGGAAGGAAGGATAAAGGAAAAGACTGGAAGAAAAGTGGGAAAGGCCAAGCTGCAGAAAGATGTGGGTCTTGCCAAGAATGGAAGGCAGGCGGAGACTTCCAAGGGCAAGGACAGAAGTGGAAAATTTAGTGGCTGCTTCACTTGTGGGGGTCCGCACTTGAAGAGGGACTGTCCGGTGCAGGCTAGGGTGAATGTTGTGCTGGCTACGGAGAGACAGGAACAAGTGGCGGAGGCAAATGCCATTGTGGCAAATGTGAATGCACCTCCAGGGGACTTGTATGTCAACAATCCCTTGGGGTTGAGTCATTAAGACGGCTCGACGAGGACGTTGATTTCAAAGGGTGCGGGTGGTTTGTTAGGACCCAAATCTTTATCATCGGACGTGGCACGGCTGTGGCAAGGATTGAGGCGTGATGGCCTTTCCATTGGCCTATGCGGGAGCAAAACGATCATGCGGGACAATGGACGAGAAACATTGTCAGGGGAACAAGTATTGGCCAAAGTTTTGGGACAGGCAAGACAAGTTTGGCAAAGGCTTGATGAGGCAGTGCGGACAAATTTGGGTGGCATGGCATGGCATGCGCGCCAAAGACAAAGGTACGGGCAGTTCGGATTGAAGGAGCGCCAAGCACAGGCTAAGCTAAATCAAGATAGTGCGAAATGATGGGAAAGGGTTTCAATAGCGAAGGCAAAGCTATGTGAGACAAAATATAAGCAATGGCATGGGTGAAACAAGTGTTGACAATACAAGGTAGAAATGCGGCTAAGGCAATGTGCGGGCAACAAAGTGTGTCGGGCGTGTGCGGCAAAATCATGGGCAGCAGGTTGCGGACAAAGGCATTGGCACAGAGCGATGTCAAAATCAGCCAAGGCTGGGTGCAATGCCAGCCTTGGGCATGCAATAGCTGACCAACAAAGGGGGCACATGCAGTTCACTTGCCAAAGCAGTGGGACGTTGTATTTTTGTAATGACTTGTATCTATGTTTGTTTAATGCTTGTATGTAATATCATTTCGTGTGAAAAAATAGCCTAAGTAGTTGGGGATGTCAACTACAAGTTAGGACAGATTTAGCAAAGCTGTGTACAAGGCAGGTTTCAGTGGAAGGTGGGACTAGTGCTCCACCAAAGAGCTGAGTGCTCTAGAAATCAGAGCCAAGTGCTCCACAATACATGCTGATGAGGGCCATTTCGTGGGTAATGCCCCATTAAGTGGTTAAAGTGCTGATTTAGTGCTTGAAGTGGAACAAGCACTAAAATGGATTGCCCCTTTGTAATGTTGTCCCTTCAGATCTGCCAGTGGCAGCACATATACTTATAAATAGGTGGGAATTTCGTGTGAAATTCAAGAAGAAAGAAGTAAAAAGAGGGTCTTCAAAAGAAGAAGAGTGTCTTCGAAAGGAAGTTCTCTTGTGAGACTTCCAAGTGGGAAACAAGAGAGAAACGTGAGGGTTTCTAAGTGTATCAAATGGGAGCTAAGGCTGGGCATTGGGCAGGTCTTAGTGTGCAAGATCGACTTGTGATCTTCGCTACACGAAGTAGACTGTGAACGAATTGTGTTCATAGTAAAGTGGAAAACAAGAAAGAAACGTGAGGGTTTCTGAGTGTTTCAGAAGTGGGCTAAGGCTAGGCATTTGGGCAGGTCTTAGTGTGATAAGCTCGACTTGTGATCTTGGCTGATCGAAGTGGGCTATGAACGACCTGTGTTCATAGCAAAGTGAGGGGTCCTTTGTGTATTTTCATATTAATATAAAGGTTGGGATTTCCCCGTACTTGATTGTGTTCTCTTTATGTTGCTACCGAATTTTGCTTAAGGCCGAACTTGTTGAAAAGTTGGCTAAGTGTTGGAAAAGGCTGAGTAACTTGAGTGTCAGGTTGCTGCCACGCAGTGTCAATTAGGCGCGAAACATTGGCCCAATTTGACCCTGTAAAAGCTGGTATCAGAGCTACCCTAATAAACTAATATCAAAGTAGAACAAAGTTCGTAGCGGTGGTAAGACGATCAGTAGCAGATTTCGTGTTACTGTTTAAGAACATGGTTGGTGGCACAAATGCGAAACTGCGCAAAGAGTGGAACAATTGGAAGCACTCGTTAGGCAGGCTCTTGAAATGGGTTCCGATTCTTCTGTTCTTGCGAGAATGGCCCGCCTAGAGGCAGATTATGCAGCGAGGTATGAAACTACGCTGGCAGAAATGGCCTTGGTACGCAAGGATGAGGAAGAACTGCGCGAGGAGGTGGTTCAACTTCGAAGGGAATTACAAAACAATGCCCATAGAAATAATGATCACACCTAAGTGAGGATCCCGGAGTCAAAGGCTTATGGCGGTGCAAGAAGTGCCAAAGAACTGGAAAATTTCTTGTGGGATATGGAGCAGTATTTTCAGGCTGCTCGTGTGCCGAATGATGAAAAAGTGACCATCACACCGATGTATTTGACGGATGATGCAAAGGTGTGGTAGCGTACACGAGTAGTAGAAGCGGAAAGTGCTGGATTGCCCAAGATTGAAACTTGGGAGACGTTGAAGAAGGAATTAAAATCCCAATTCCTTCCAACCAACTCATCGTGGGTGGCGAGAGACGGACTGCGCCACTTTAAACAAAGTGGTACGGTAAGGGAGTATGTCAAGGAATTTTCATCCTTGATGCTCAATGTAAGTAACATGGCAAAAGAAAACAAGTTGTATTACTTCATGAGCGGGTTGAAGAGCTGGGCGCAATTAGAGTTGAGAAGGCAGAATGTTCAAAGCCTCTCTACTGCTATTGCAGCGGCAAATACGTTGGCTGACCTCAATATATGTCATGAACCTGCTGAGTCTTCGCATTCAAAGTCCGACGGAAGGAAGGAAAAAGGAAAGGAATGGAAGAAAAGTGGGAAAGGCCAAGCTGCCGAAATGTGGGTCTTGCCAAGAATGGAAGGCAGGCGGAGACTTCCAAGGGCAAGGACAGATACGGCAAATTCAGTGGTTGCTTCACTTATGGGGGTCCGCACTTGAAGAGGGACTATCCGGTGTAGGCTAGGGTGAATGTTATGCTGGCTGCAGAGAGACAGGAACAAGTGGCGGAGGCAAATGCCATTGTGGCAAATGTGAATGCACCTCCAGGGGACTTGTATGTCAACAACCCCTTGGGGTTGATTCGTTAAAACGGCTCGACGAGGACGTTGATTTCAAAGGGTGCGGGTGTTTTGTTAGGACCCAAATCTTTATCATCGGACGTGGCACGGCTGTGGCAAGGATTGAGGCGTGATGGCCTTTCCATTGGCCTATGCGGGAGCAAAACGATCATGCGGGACAATGGACGAGAAGCATTGTCAGGGGAACAAGTATTGGCCAAAGTTTTGGGACAGGCAAGACAAGTTTGGCAAAGGCTTGATGAGGTAGTGCGGACAAATTTGGGTGGCATGGCACGACATGCGCGTCAAAGATAAAGGTACGGGCAGTTCGGATTGAGGGAGCGCCAAGCACAGGCTAAGCTAAATCAAGATGATGCGAAATGATGGGAAAGGGTTTCAATAGCTAAGGCAAAGCTATGTGAGACAAAATATAAGCAATGGCATGGGTGAAACAAGTGTTGACAAATACAAGGCAGAAATGCGGCTAAGGCAATGTGCGAGCGACAAAGAGTGTCGGGCGTGTGCTGCAAAATCATGGGCAGCAGGTTGCGGACAAAGGCATTGGCGCAGAGCGATGTCAAAATCAGCCAAGGCTGGGTGCAATGCCAGCCTTGGGCGTGTAATAGCTGACCAGCAAAGGGGGCACATGCTGTGTACTTGCCAAAGCAGTGGGCCGTTGTATTTTTGTAATGACTTGTATCTATGTGTGTTTAATGCTTGTATGTAGTATCATTTCGTGTGGAAAATAGCCTAAGTAGTTGGGGATGTCAACTACAAGTTAGGACAGATTTAGCAAAGTTGTGTACAAGGCAGGTTTCAGTGGAAGGTGGGACTATTGCTCCACCAAAGAGCTGAGTGCTCTAGAAAACAGATCCAAGTGCTCCACAATGCATGCTGATGAGGGCCATTTCGTGGGTAATGCCCCATTAAGTGGTTAAAGTGCTGATTTAGTGCTTGAAGTGGAACAAGCATTAGAATGGATTTCCCCTTTGTAATGTTGTCCCTTCAGATCTGCCAGTGGCAGCACCTATACTTATAAATAGGTGGGAATTTAGTGTGGAATTCAAGAAGAGATAAGGAAGAAGAGGGTCTTCAAAAGAAGAAGAGTGTCTTCGAAATGAAATTCTTTTGTGAGACTTCCAAGTGGGAAACAAGAGAGAAACGTGAGGGTTTCTAAGTGTATCAAACGGGAGCTAAGGCTGGGCATTGGGCATGTCTTAGTGTGCAAGATCGACTTATGATCTTTGCTAGACGAAGTGGACTGTGAACGAATTGTGTTCATAGTAAAGTGGGAAACAAGAAAGAAACGTGAGGGTTTCTGAGTGTTTCAGAAGTGGGCTAAGGCTAGGCATTTGGGTAGGTCTTAGTGTGACAAGATCGACTTGTGATCTTGGCTGATCAAAGTGGGCTATGAATGACTTGTGTTCATAGCAAAGTGAGGGGTCCTTTGTGTATTTTCATATTAATACAAAGGTTGGGATTTTTCCGTACTTGATTATGTTCTCTTTATGTAGCTACCGAATTTTGCTTAAGGCCGAACTTGTTGAAAAGTTGGCTAAGTGTTGGAAAAGGCTGAGTAACTTGAGTGTCAGGTTGCTTTCGCGCAGTGTCAATTAGGCGCGAAAAATTGGCCCAATTTGACCCTGTGAAACACGGCATGAAGCTTGGTTTTCCAATGTTTATATTGGTGCAAAAATAAAGGCCATAGATGCATTTTTGGCACCTAATTTGTATGGGATCCTGCAGATTTTGTCATATGTTTTTTTTAAAAAATAAATTGGTAAGAAAAGGTGGGCATGAACCAAGGGAAACAAGACTAACACATGTAAGAGACTCCTATAGAATTAGTAGCGTACGCCTCCAATTGGCTCTACAATTAAAATATGTTGTATTTACTCCTAAGTATGCCTCTGTGCAACCACAGAGAGATCAGATCAGTCTTAATAGTAAAGAATTTGAAAGCATTAATTAGGACAAGCAGTTAATCCAAGATCAAATTTTAATTGATTAATCGTTCATCATTTCAGTTCAAGTAGATATAGGGTAAAGAGTTAAATTTATACACACTCAAGTCGATTTCAAGTCTTGAAATATTGCATCCCACTTAATATCTTCATCAATGTCATCCAATATCTCTTCATTACAAAACCCCTCAAAAGGAGAGCTAGAAGAACTGCTAATTAAGGCATCAGAAAAAACTTGAACCAAAAAAGGACTACCATTTGTGAGCATCAATGTTCTTTTATCTGGTACAACAATAGGAGTTTCCTTTTTAGCTGCTGTCGAACGCCTCTTATTCCTCGTCAACATGGCTGCCTTCCATCTTGAACTGTAATTTCTCAACCACACTAAGGAAAAAGTACTTGAATTTGGTCGACGAGTCCACATTTTCATGCGCTTAGCTAAAAGTTTCTTTGCCTGCTTGATGGCTAATATTAGCCATAACATATGATTTCTTGAGCTTTTACTCTTCTCTTTCCTAGCAAGCTTAAGTATTTGTAGCCTATGTTTTGCTACAGAAATGCCCATACTTTGCAGAAATTCATGTTTGAAGTAAGCTATGTCATCTTGTACAAGCTCATTGTGTGCAAAAATAAGGGCATACTCATAAACAAGTGAAGGGTCGAGGCTGGTTTTGGAGAGCCATGAAAACGTGTCCATGACCACGTATTATGTTGCCGAGGTTTGAATGTGCTAGCAGCTGGTGATAAATGTTGGGGAGGCACATTTTAAAGAAAGGGATGGTGAAGTTTGCTAAATTAAAAGGCATGTATTATTAAATCTTGGTTTAAATGGTACGGTAGTTGAACTTTGACAGCGACAAAAGAGGAAGGATTCGTGAGATAGTTAAGACTCCAATTTATTCTTTGCAAGAATAGACCAGAGGTTTGATCAGACTTTTGATACTTACACAAGTGAGGCCTAAAGAAAATTTCTTTTGCCATAAGTCACGGCTTAGAAGAGGGTCTGTTATGGACTTCAGAAAATTTCTTTAATAACTCTTGTCCTTTTCCAAATAAAACAAAAAGGAAAAGAATGAGAAAGGGGATAAAAGGATTAATGGAAGTTGATTATTAGTCAACAACCATATCTTCTATTTGTTAAACCAATGCTTGACAATTTGTGTGAACTAAACAAATTTACGAAATGTTTATAAGATAATTGTATGATTAATTTAAAGTCCTGTTTTGGTTGGAAGAGCTTTCCTATAGGATTCCTAACAACTTAGGAAACTCATTAGCTCGCATGGTTGCTGGATTTCGTTTACTTTTATATTGTTGATCATTCTTTTTTTTTTCGATGAATAATTTGATGAATGGTTACTTAACTTTTATTTTATTATATTTGTTTAACCAAAGAATTTGATTCTCAGTCAAAGCCTATTTTTAGAAGTACTCGGGTTACTGATAATCAATAAATTCAATATTCTCTCAGAAATAAGAAAGGAAATTAGAACAAGAAATGACAAAATAATCGATTGAAAGCACAAGAAAGTAGTTATATTCCGATAATAATCAGAGCTTGTCTTTACAAGTGAAATTCGATTCCCTTATATAGGAATTTACAAATATAACGTTTCTTCCCTTTTATGATCGAATCATTATGAGCATTAATGACATTAATGAAATGTTATAATTGGCAGCCGTAACTGTTTATGAAGATTCTGTAACGGTTCCGATTCTTCTTCCACATTAATTAGAGGTTCATGAATCTTTCTTCTTTACTGTCTTGATTCATTCTGTCTGTTTCTCTTCACTGAGTAATTTAGGCTCGAGCAACCGTACCCTTTCGTCTCATGAGTGATTTGCTCGTACCTGTTGTAAATTATAAATCTTTTAATGCGACACTTCAATTGTCATCTTCTTAGTGATCCACGTATCTTGCCCTGTCATCCTCATATAATTTCACGCGTAATATTTATTTTTTTACTAATACAGATAGTCCCCCCCACTTGCCAAATATTCAGCAATTGAATATTTGGGAAGTGGCACACATTTATGGCGGGAATTTTTTGCCGTTGTTTCTATGTATCATTATGTCTTTTTCAGAACCAACGCGTCGTATGTCACTTCCATTTAATGCATGTGCCACGTGGCATTTATCGATCAGGTCTGCGATTCTTCATCAGTTTTTAAGGCTTTCTTGTGGCCGCGTCAGTCACGAAGTGACTGTTTCATTATGACGTTTCCACCCTGACTCCCACAATTGCTTCTTCTTATAAATACCTTTTGTGCATTTGCTTTCACGAAAACCTTCAATCTACAGTATTCTTCTTCTATAATCATTTTTATACATCAGCACGTATTATTTCACAGTACAACCATGTCTTTATCGAACCCTAATCCTCGCAGAGTAGTAATTGTTGATGAACTTCCCCCTTCAATTGCTCCTGTTAGGAATAAAAGAGGCGGTAGGTTGCATAGCTTAGGATTTTTATCTGTTCGTGGTTCTACTTCTCAACCCAACATTGCTACCCCTCCTTCTTCTAGAACTAGAGCTTCTTCAACTCATAGATCGTCTGCCAGAAATAGGGAGTCTAGTGAACCGCTTCTTGAACCCACTGTTGATGAGATTATTCCCGTTGAACTTTCCTTCTTTACTAAGAGAGAATCGATTAGAAATCAAGTTACTTCCATGACTTCTCATGATCGTGCTGATGTTTACCCTTCCCAGATTTCTGAGAGCTTGATTTCTCTTGTGCGAAAAGAATGTCATTGCAAATTCGATTTCCCAATTTTAGTCCCTAATGCAAATCAAAGGATCACTTCATACAAAGCTGGTTATACTTTTGTTTATACATATCCCTTTACATTAGGCTTCAGACCACCTATCGACCCAGTCATCATAGAATTTTGTCATGTTTTTAACGTTTTCTTAGGACAGATTGTTCCTATTGTATAGAGAGTTGTGGCATGCTTGAGATACTTGTCAAACATGGCCTTTTTACCCTTTACCTTCTATCATTTGATTCATCTTTATTCCCCCAAGTTATTTCGTTCTGGGGTTTTTACTCTCGTGGCCAGGAGTAAGAGAGTCTTAGTGAGCCCTGAAGATGACAAGGATCGTAGTTGGTATGCCTGATTCGTTGCCGCTCCCACAAGTGGGTTAGTAGGTGAAGAGAACATGCCTTTTCCAGAAAAGTGGAACTTTGCACGTAAGTTTCTTTTCAGATTTGTTCCTTCTCTTCTTCTTTTTTTTTGTGAAGAACCTGCAAACTCGTGACTGTTTTTCTTTTCCTCTTTTTTTTAGCAACCATGGAAGCTGTTGAGGAGATTCCAAACTTCCGTGGTTGGGTAGAAACACTGTTTACTGTTGCTCCTATGGAAGAAAGGTCCAGGAAGTACCTTTCTAATAGGTTTGGTTGGAAAGTGAAGACTCATGGTATCTTTCTCTTCTACTTTCTAACTTACTTCCATAAAAAATTTACTAACTCCTCTTTTTACTAGGATTTCCCATTTGAGGTGTGAGTGCCGCATTTATTGCCGCTTCGAGACTCTCTCAATCGATGGCTCAAGAGATGATCTTGAGTTCCTCATCAAAAAGAAAAGCTGATAGAGCACACAGTTCCGAGGGTGAAGAGGAACGGGATAAAGGCTCATTAGTTCGTAAGCCTCGAGCTAGGAGACATGTCATTTCAGATGACGAATCTACTCCTCCTTCCAGTTCCGTTCCCATGCACGAGCCCAAGGGTGCTACCTTAGTGAGCTCTGATGAAGAGATGCCTGATCTACCCCGTGACTCTACTGAACAGCTCTTTTCCCGTGGGTTTGATAATGAAGACTTCGGCTTTGTTTCTGAGGAAACGCCTCTTGCCTCTTTTTCTGTATCTATTCCAGTCAATCCTCAGTTCCCCGCACCTGTTTCTGCTACCACTGCTTCGCCCATGGCTATTTTGACTCCCTCAACTGGCCATATTGTTACAACTTCTCATGTTGAAGTTGGTTCTTCCAGTAACAATAGGGTAATGAAAAGAGTTACCATCGAGGTTCCTGAGGATGGTAATCTTCTGAAGAAATCTGGCCAAGCTGATGTATGACTGAAACTATTGATTAGCCCAGTTGAGAAGTCCAAATTGGAAAATCACAGTTCTTTAACGTAGATGAATGATATTATACATTCATCTTTAAAGGTATAAGCCTTAGCTTTTTATTTTGCATGTGATTTCCTTTTTATATATATTTGACAATCACATTTTCCTTTTCATTGTGTAGATCAACCTGATTGGTATAGAGATAATGAAGAGGATCGTTCATACTGAGCAGTTAATGAACGACTATCGCACCAAAGCGGATAACTGGAAAGAATAGTTCGAAGGTCTTAAACTTGAGAAAGATGTCTTAGAGAAAGAAAAGTGTACCTTGGAGCAGCAGGTGAAGATAACGTCAGTAGAGTTGGAAGTTGAGAAAGCCCCATCCAGTCAAGCGGGCAAAGATAAAGATCTTCTAGAGTTTTCATTTGCTGAGCAGCTTTCAAAAGCCACTGAAGAAATTAGGGGCTTGAAAGAACTACTGAACCAAAAAGAAGTTTACGCCAGGGATCTTGTTCAAACACTCACCTAAACTCAAGAAGATCTCTGTGCGTCTTCTAACCAAGTTCAGTTCTTAGAGAGATCACTCGCCCCTTTACAAACTTCTTATGATGTTGTTTTGACTGAAAAAGAAGAGTCGGAGGCCGAAATTGAGCAATGGGAGAGGGATTACGAGGCCCTTGAGGATAAATCAATTCTTGATGTAAGCTGGGCTTTCTTGAACACGTGCCTCGAGACTTTGATGGATGCTAACCGGGAAGGTTTTGACTTGACTGCTGAGATTGCAAAAACTAAGGAAACCATTGAAAACATTCAGCAAAGTCAAAACTTTTCTTCACCTGAGGTCGGTATTCCCGAGGGTGATAAACTTACTCCTGGTGAAGTTAGTGTTCAAATCTCTTCTGCTCAAGTCGAACCTTCTGTTGCTGCTGCTGATACCATCTTGACTTCTCCCGCTGCTGATAGTACTACTTTAGAATCTACCCTATAATGAACTTGTGTTTGAAAAGTTTATTGTAATTGTTTTTTTAATTTGTGGAATGGTTCGCAAGTTTTACCCCTAATCCGTTTTGGGGTTCAATATCAAATACTTTGATTTGAACTAAGTTTACACTTAGTTTTAACCGGATTTATATAATATTTTATTTTGAGTTTCTGTTCTACTCTTATAATATTTCATTTTGAGTTTCTGTTCTACTCTTTTATTATGCATTTAAAAATGCTTCAATACTCCGTGACTTTTTGAACAGGCACGAATTATAAAAGAGGGCCCTTTTATAAATGACACTTAATGAAGAAGACGTCTTAACTTCATAATGGTGTAAACATATGAAAAAAGAAATAGGAACACACACGTTTCTTTGAATAACTTTGAGGAAGTTTTGTATCATTCGAACTTTCAAATTGTATAATACTTTACATGTATTCAAGTATCATCTATAACTCTTTCGTAATTGTTTTCTTTACAACAGATTTTACAAGATTCAAGGGTATATCTTGCAACCCATGATTAAATATTGCCTTTAACCTAAACATTCGTAAGATTTTGAAATTTACATCCACGAGTATATTCTTCATAGGTTTTTGAATCAGGCTTGCGTTGTTGGCTCTTGACTTTGCTCTTAACTTTCGATTTGTTGGGTAGACCATAGTCTTGACCTGAATTCTGACTTTTCCAGTCTTCTTTGCCCTCCTTATATATATATAGACCCCAAGTGTTTGAGTTTTGAAGTATGAAATCTCGAGCACTTGATTATTCCTTCCATGTGGTCTATTTCCTGAAAAGAAAAAATATACGGGACTCAGAGGTATATATAATTTAGATGATGACTGTTTAACCCTTTATATTTCCATCAGAAAGGTTGCAACCCTAGACCGAAAATAATGTTTCTTCCGCATGTCCTTCAGGTCTAATATCATCATTTGGCGTGGGCTAGCTTTTTGCCTATCATCTAAAATTGTTAGTATAATTTTAATTGTACAAAACAAAAATTGTAACTGAACGATACCTGACTGTGGGTATTTCTTTTGCTTAGAAATAGTATTTATTTAAATGAACAACATTCCAACTCGAGGGTAAAACCTTGCCATCCATGGTTTCTAACTCGTAGGCACCTTTTCCAGCGATACCTCGTACTTTATAGGGTCCTTCCTAATTTGGATTTAACTTTCCTGCTTCGGTTCTTTTCGTTGATTGGAAAACCTTTTTAAGAATGAAGTCCCCAATTTTGAAGTACCTGAGGTGAGCCTTTCTGTTATAATATCATTCTATGATTTGCTTTTGTGCTGCCATCCGTATTAAAGCTGCTTCTCTTCTTTATTCGAGTAAATCCAAGTTTGTCCTTAATTCCTCAATGTTCGACTCCTCGGTTGCCAATGTGAATCTCGTGCTTGATTCTCCTATTTTAACCGGGATTAAAGTTTCTGAACCGTACACAAATGAAAATGGAGTTTCTCCCGTGTCTGTTTTTGCTGCGGTTCTATAAGCCCATAACACTCCTGGTAATTCTTCAGGCCAATTCCCTTTCGATTTTTCTAGTCTATTCTTCAAATTATTGATGATAATCTTATTTGTTGACTCAGCTTGTCCATTTGTCACGGGATGGTAAGGTGAAGAGGTTATTCGTTTGATTTACCCACGTTGAAAGAACTTCGTGATTTTCGAGCTTATAAATTGTCGGCCATTATCACATACGGTTTCTTTTGGAACTCCAAACCGGCATATAATGTTTCGCCAAATGAAGTCTTTCACCTCCTTTTCTCGTACCTGTTTTAAAGCTCCTGCCTCTACCCATTTTGAAAAGTAATCTGTTAATACTAATAAGAACCGTACCTTTCCTTTAGCTTGTGGTAAAGGCCCTACTATATCCATTCCCCATTTCATAAATGGCCATGGGGAAATAACTGTATGTAATAACTCTGCAGGTCGATGCATATTGTTGGCATATCATTGACACTTATCACATTTGGCTACAAAATTTTCTGCATCTTCTTCCATTTTACGCCAGTAGTATCCTGCCCTGATTAGTGTTTTAACTAAAGATCTTCCACTTGCGTGATTTTTGCAATGTCCTTCATGTACTTCCCTCATCACGTACTCCGTTTGATTGGGTCCAAGGCACCTTGCTAAAGGACCGCCAACCATTTTTCGATATAAATTATCTCGAATTAGGCATTAACGAGCAGCTTTTCATCGAAGCACTTGAGATTTTTTCTTGCCTTCAGGTACGATCCTGTACTGCAAAAAATTAACAATCCCATTTCTCCAGTCCCAGGTTAAATTGTTAAAGCTTACCTCATGTTTATCCTAGTCAAGTGCTGGATGAAATAAATGTATTACAATAGCATTTTCTTCACTCGTTACTTCTGTAACTGAAGCAAGGTTAGCCAACGCGTCTACTTCTGCGTTTTCTTCCCTATGTATTTGCACGATCTTCCATGATTGGAATTGCTTGACTAGTTCTCGTGCCTTTTCCAAGTATTATTGCATTCGTGGCTCTCTAGCAGTGTAAGTCCCCTGCATCTGATTGACTATCAGTTGAGAGTCACTTTTAATCATGATTTGCTCTATAGAGAGTTCTCTTGCTAGTTCCAAACCTGCAATTACAGCTTCATACTCTGCTTCATTATTAGTAATAGGGTAACATTTAATTGCTTGTCTTATACTTTGACCTGAGGGTGGGATTAAGACAATACCCAAACTGGCTCCTTTGACATTTGAAGAGCCATCAATAAATAAAGTCCACGTACCTGGATTAACTCCAATAAAAATTTGTAACTCCTTTTCTACTTCAGGAATTATTTTTGTATTAAAATCAGTGACGAAATCTGCTAAAACTTAAGATTTTATTGCTGTTCTAGGTTGATAAATAATGTCATATTCACTTAGTTCTATTGCCCACTTAGCTAGTCTTCCTGACAATTCTTGTTTATGTAAAATATTCCTTAATGGATATGCAGTTACTACGGAGATAGGATGGCATTGAAAATATGGTCTCAATTTCCTAGCTGCCATGACTAATGCTAAAGCTAGTTTCTCTAGATGAGGATATCTAGTTTCAGCATCTAATAAAGATTTACTAACATAATAAATAGGAGATTGTTTACCTTTGTCCTCCCTTACTAAAACTACACTTACAGCTACTTCTGCAACTGCAAGATATACAAATAGTCTTTCTCCATCCATTGGTTTAGACAGTAGGGAAGGATTTTTTAAGTATGCCTTCAAATCTTTGAGGGCTTGTCGGCATTCCTCAGTCCATTCAAACTGATTTTGCTTCTTTAATACTGAAAAGAATTTAAAGCTTTTCTCTGAAGATCTTGAAATGAATCTTCCCAGAGCTGCAATCCTACCTGTCAATCTTTGTAGCTTTTTTTTGCTTGTGAGTATATCAGGTATTTCTTCAATAGCTTTAATCTGTGTAGGATTTACTTCAATTCCTCTATTAGATACGAGAAAGCCTAGAAACTTACCTGAAGCTACGCCAAAAGCGCACTTTTCTGGGTTCAGTTTCATATTATATCTGCGGAGAATCTCAAAGGTAGTTGAAAGATCTTGAAAATGATCTTCCTCTTGTGTAGATTTGACCAACATATCATCAATGTACACTTCCATCGTCTTCCCCAGGTGTTCTTGGAACATCTTGGTCACCAACCTCTGATACGTGGCTCCGGCATTTTTCAAGCCAAAAGGCATGACTTTGTAACAATAAGTCCCCATGTTTATAATAAATAAAGTTTTTTCTTCGTCTAAGGGGTCCATTTTTATTTGATTATATCCAGAATACGCATCTAGAAAGCTTAATAATTCGTGGCCCGTGGTAGCATCAATCAGTTGATCTATATGTGGTAAAAGGAATGAATCCTTCGGGCATGCTTTATTTAAGTCAGTGTAATCTACACAAACTCTCCATTTACCGTTCTTTTTCAGAACTACCACAGTATTAGCTAACCAATTAGGATATTTTACCTCGCGTATTGAACCTATCTTTAAGAGTTTCTGTACCTCTTCACCGATCACTTGATTTTTGAATGATCCTTGCTTCCTCTTCTTTTGTTTGACAGGTATGAATGATGGATCTTCATTTAATTTATGAGTCATCGCCTTTTGGGGTATACTTGTCATATCTGAATGGGACCATGCAAAACAATCCGCGTTAGATTTTAAATATTTAATTAACTTACCTCTCCTTTCTGGGTTTAACCTTGCTCCGATATGAATTCTTCGATATGGCCATTGTTCGAAAAGTAGAACAACTTCAAGCTCCTCAATCGTTGTTTTAATGTTTTCGTTCTCCTCTGGCTCTTGAATTACATCTGGTCTGGAGTCCACGTCTGTTTGTTTGATACAGTTTCTATTGAAATTTGATTTACCGCATCTTTCTCTGTTGCACCCACATCATTTTGACTTACACTCGTATCTTTTTGACTTGGCTGTATCACGTAATTGATGCTCCTTGAAGTTTGTTGTTCTCCTCAAATTTGTTGAATTCCCTATTTTGAAGGGAATTTGATAACCTGATGTAATGTGGATGGCACATCATCCATATCATGAATCCACGGCCTCCCAAGAATCACACTATAGGCCATATCCGTGTCTATCACTTGAAATTTTATTTCTTTGATGACCCCTTCTGCATATGTGCTTAGTTCAATCTCGCCCTTTGTAACAACGGTTGAGTTATCAAACCCAGATAAGGAATGTACTTTTGGAACTACACGATCGCCCATCAGCATTTTGTTCACCACTCGTAATAGAATGATGTTCACGGAGCTACCTGGGTCAATAAAAACCCGTTTTACATTAATATCATGTATAAGTAAAGATATTACAAGTGCATTGTTGTGAGGAATCATTAATCCATCGGCATCTGCATCATCAAAGGTTATGTTGTCGTCTTCCAGAGTTTGGCGAGTTCGCTTCCCATAAGTTATTGTGAACTTTGTTGTTTTTTTCGCAGGTGTATAGGTTACGATGTTGACTTCTTCTCCGCTGTTTATCACATTTACTGTTCTCTTTGGAGATAGAGGTTTTGGGGGCTCTTGCCTATTTTTCAAGTAAGCTTGTTTGCCTTTCTCGATTAACAATTCTGTCAGATAGCCCTGCTTCAATAAATGTTCCACCTTACCTTGTAATAATCTACAGTCTGATGTTCTATGGCCGTGGTCATTATGGAACTCGCACCAAAAGTCTGGGTTTCTTCTATTTGGATTTGATCTCATCTCTTTAGGCCATCGTACCTTATCTCCCATGCTTCTTAAAACAACGACCAACTCGGAGGTACTTACGTTAAAATTGTAGTCCCCAATCATTGCATTTGTATTAGCATCTCTGTTGCGTTCACCTCGATCTTCGCTGAATCTCGACAATGACAAACCTGAATCTCTATTTGCGAACCTGTGATCAGCCCGCACATTTTCGAATTTGGAACGAGCTTCTCTCCCCAAAGGTCTCATATAAGGCTCGTACCTATTCTTACCGGACCTCTTCTCAGATTCCGACCGCCTCGAACCTGTTTTTTCTTCAACCCTTGACTGAGCTACGATATCTTCTTCGATTCGTAATTTGGAATTGTACCTATTATAGACATCATTTCATGTCGTGGTAGGAAATTCTCGTAGGCTCTCTTTAAGCCTCCTCGTAGCTTTTGAACTTTTCTCGTTTAAATTACTTGCAAATGCCATGGCTGCCCAATTGTCGGGTACTCTTGGTAGCAACATTCTTTCACGTTGGAATCTGTCTAAAAATTCTCGAAGCAATTTTGTATCTCCTTGATTACTTTGAATATATCCTATTCTCTTTTCAACTTTTGTGCACCCGAGTGTGCTTTTATAAATAGATCTACAAGCTTAGCAAAAGAGTCGATAGAATTTCCAAGTAAAAGAGAGTACCATGTTAACGCTCCTTTAGTAAGTGTTTCCCCAAACTTTTTGACCAGCACAGATTCAATCTCCTGCTTGGTTAAATCATAGCCTTTTACTCCCGTGGTGAATGCAGTAATATGGTCACGTGGATCGGTTGTTCCATCGTATTTTGGGGTGTCAGGCATTTTAAATTTTTTGGGAATTGGTAATAGAGTTGTGCTTGGTTTCCATAGTTGTTGTGAATATTTGTTGAAATCAACTCCTTTAATCACATGTGGTACGCCGGGTATTTGCTCAATACGGTCGTTTTGTTCTTTCACTTGTTTCTGCAAGGTTAGTATTAAAGTTTGTAAATCAGAATTATTAAGCGTACCTGGTCTCCCATCACGTGACTCATTTACGTACCCAATAATTAACTGCTTTATAGCATCCTGCTCGATAATTTGTTCATTTCCATGTTGGTCATTATTATAAGTAGTGGATCTTTCTGGTGATGCTTCTCTTGAATTGTGTGGGGTTCCCTGAGGTGATGGAACTAGAGTTCCTTCCACCTGTTGGTTGTTATCATTGACATTCGTCATGATTTAGTTGAGAGAGAGAGAGAGTGATTTGGAAAGTAAGAGAAGATTATCAGATTTTCGGTAACAGAACCAATTTGTTTAACCAAAGAATTTGATTTTCAGTCAAAGCCTATTTTTAGAAGTACTCTGGTTACTGATAATCAAGAAATTCAATATTCTCTCAGAAATAAGAAAGGAACAAGAAATGACAAAATAATCGATTGAAAGCACAAGAAAGTAGTTATATTCCGATAATAATCAGAGTCTGTTTTTACAAGTGAAATTTCCTTCCCTTATATAGGAATTTACAAATATAACATTTCTTCCCTTTTATGACCGAATCATTATGAGCATTAATGACATTAATGAAACGTTATAATTGACAACCGTAACTGTTTATGAAGATTCTGTAACGGTTTTGATTCTTCTTCCACATTAATTAAAGGTTCATGAATCTTTCCTCTTTACTGTCTTGATTCATCCTGCCTGTTTCTCTTTACTGAGTAATTTAGGCTCGAGCAACCGTACCCTTTCGTCTCGTGAGTGATTTGCTCATACCTGTTGTAAATTGTGAATCTTTTAATGCAACACTCCAGTTGTCATCTTTTTAGTGATCTACATATCTTGCCCTGTCATCCTCATATAATTCCACGTGTAATATTTATTTTTTTACTAATACAATATCAAAGCTATTAAATTATTTTTTGTAACAAAAAAATAAGTCAATTTTATTTGAAGTATCATAAAAAGTCACCAAGTATAATAGAAAATGTGTCCTTTGTCTTCTCTTAATGACTTTCCATGGAAAAGACACTTGATTCTTTTGTTCATGTGATTCCCGAGATGTTTAACATGATATGAAGTTTAAGGAAATTTTTTTTTTTTGATCGTCTAAAAAGTATCCATGAATTTATAGTATTAAATATGCTTAATATTTCTGTATTATAAAAATATAATAACAATAATAACAACAACAAACCTAGTATAATTTCACGAGTGGAGTCTGGGGAGTTAGTGTGTACACAGACCTTACCCCTACCTTGAGCGTAGAGACACTATTTTTGATAAACTCCCGCCTCAAAGAAAGAAAAAAGAAAGCAGTAACAACCAGCCATAACAACAACAAGATAATGAGAAAACAAACAATAATAACAACAAGATAGTAAAAGAACAAGCAGTATCAACAACAAGATAATAAAAAAATATGTAATATTAGAGATTACCAATAACCGAATACACGACGAACTACTAATAATAATACTAGTATGGGAAAGTCACACACTCGACTATCTACTAACCTTAATCCTAATTCTCGACCTCCACGACTTCCTATCAAGGGTTTGTTATAAAAATTCTTATGTTATTAATATTGAAAAAATATGTTATTAAAGATAAAGTAAAAAAATTTAACTTCAAAATTCTTAAAATATTAAAAAGGATTTAAAGGAGAATGCTTGGAGAAAAACAAGGGGGGAGGGGGGGAGGGGGAGGAAATAATGCTTATGCTTATATAAAATAGAACACTAGCAGAAAACAAAAAGAGGAAAATCTAACATGTTTACTGTCTGGCAGAGTGAATTCATTCTGTAATTTCAATAGAGTGGTGAATCTGAATTCTACTCACAAGTCAAACAGGATAAAGAGCAGCGTGTCGTTTTCCCATACTCTTTCCTAGCGTTGACACTTTCCTTCTCCTTCCACTGCTGCGCCGCTTCATCATCCTCAAACCCTCCCCAGTCCGGCGTCGTTTTCGCCTCTCTTTGTTGCCAAGGTCAGTCTAAAATTGTTGACCATATCCTTTTGCAATTGCTAATACCGGAACTTCTTTATTATTTTTTTTTCAATTTCTTTTTTCTCTGTTATGGGTGCATTATATTAGATTTAAAGTTTTTTTTTTCAGTTTCATGTTAATGGATGTTGTGTTACATATATGAAGCCTTATTATATGTCCCATGATGCGTGATGCACGGTTATATAGCTGTTCTTTTTGAGTATACCAAATTGCATATCTTTCATTCTTGTCATGATTTTGTCAAGTCTCATACCTGTTTAAATGGGCGAAGGTTTAAACATTTTGATGCAGTATCTTCTTGAAACTAATTTTCGGATTTTATGATAATTCAGATTATTTTTTTATCGCGCACCTCAACTAATTCCACGGCATTATTGCTACCTCCCACCAACAATAGGTACCAGGTAACTCTGTCTACCAAGGCTTGGACAGCCTAGTGTTTTTGCCTCCGCTAGGATTTGAACCTGAGATCTCATGATTCTCAACCCACTTCATTGACCACTAGGCCTCACCCTTAGGTGCAGATTATTGCAGCTAGCAACTCATGTTTTCTCATATGTGTATGCGAAATGTAACTGTGTAGTTCAGTAACTGATAGTGTTGAAATAGTTGGAAGGCAGATCTGGATGAAAATTTTGATGCATCTATCGGAGGAAAAAAGGGTGCAAAACCTTCATATTTTTAAATTGATTGATCCGTCAAATTAAGAAGAAAAAGAAAATAAATGATAATTAACCCCTTTCAGAAGCTGATATTTGTTGAACTTGATCAGTTGTTGCCCTTGTTTTGCTGTTAAACAGTACCCCCGGCAATTGGGAGGGAACATTCTTAGCTGTCGTTTGAGGTGTTTGCTGCCATGGCTGGTAAAGATTCAAATAGTAAGTAATTCTCACTAGTTGATTGCTCTTAACGTAAATTTTCTGACTCTTCAATTTTTCAGTCTGCACTTTGTATAATATATCCGTGTTTTCCGTTGTTTAGAGGGAAAAAAGAAAGAAGTCAAGAAAGAGACAGGTCTTGGTCTCTCTTCCAAGAAAGATGAGAACTTCGGGGAGTGGTATTCTGAGGTAAGCTTGGGATATTCAACTATTAGAGATGTTAGATGTGATAATCATGGGTTCTTCTGAGGTCATTTTGCTTTGTGCAAAAGAAGAGTTTCAGCATGGGGTTCTAGATGCTTTTAGCAGTCTATTTCTTTCTTTAAAAATACATTGTCCCCCTTTATTTTATTTAATGTCTTTCGCTTGGCATCATAAAACTAGTTAGTGCATGACATGGAGGTACCTAATAGGGGATCTCATGGTGCCATGTTGGGCAGGGCGAGATTACTATCTACTCATTTCTTTTATTTCTTGTCCATTTCCGCACATTTCTCCATCTTCTTCTTCCTATATTTTTTTGGGGTGCAATTCTTCTTTATTCACTTTCAACAAAGCCGGAATTGATTTTCTTGATTCTTAACATGCATGAAAGGATCTTTGGATAATGTAGGGCAACCTGAAATTCCTTGGCAAAGACTTCTATAATACGTTCTATTATTCCATAGATATATATGTCCGCGGCAAGTGGATCATTCATGTGCAGACGTAACTGAAAAAGAAAGCTTCCCTTTTGTTACCAATCTTCTTCTCCTTACTGATGTTTTAACCTGCATGTATCTCCAGTTTGTTAGTATGTTTAATGCACTCTATCAGACAAGTACTATAAGTGAATAGCTCAATGCCATGTATGTCTTCAACGTCCATTGACTTTGTTATTTGTCTGCTTACTTGTATGATGCATTTATTAAGATTCCTGCTCTTTCTATGTACTTCCTGTCTTATTGCATTTGCAAGTTCCTTTTTATCACATATCATGATTTTGATTCTCCTTGACTAATAACTGTAGGTGGTTGTTAGTGGTGAAATGATTGAGTACTATGACATTTCGGGCTGTTATATCTTACGGCCTTGGGCCATGTCCATCTGGGAGATATTGCAAGTAAGTTTGTCCCTCAAAATGATTGTTTGGTGTGGGCCTTATTCAGGATTGAACTCTTTTTTTATGTCAACTATGTTGACAATTCTTTTGAAAAGGAGATGTTATCTACATGACTGGCGTCTTATTTTGGACATTTTGGATCATTTTTACCCCTTTTTTCATTATATTTACAATGCATCCACAATTCTGTTTCCAGGCCTTTTTTGATGCTGAAATTAAGAAGATGAAGATAAAGAACTCCTACTTCCCTCTTTTTGTGTCCCCTGGTGTTCTACAAAAGGAAAAGGACCACATAGAAGGATTTGCTCCTGAGGTGAGGCTTGGCTCTTGTTGGCAAACTCTTGTGTTCTTCCAGTCTGTGAAGCACTGGGAAGGCTTTTAGTGTTTTTTTTATACTGTGTTTCCTTTCCATTTTCTGTCCTTCCGTTTTATGACACCTTGATTTGTGAATCTGGATTATATCTTCCAAATATGTATATAAGTTGTCCCTGCTGCTCCTATTCTTCTTTCTTCAAGGGATAATAGTAAAAAGTGAAGAGATTTTCCATTTTATATTCTTTTAAATCTCCTTCAAACCCATCAAATAGTTGAGAAAGTTATCACAAATTTGTGCGATATATGATTCCTAGATGTAAGATACTTCCTTCAGTCGCGTTGTTAGTTTCAATTACAGAAACTTCAGTCATGTTCTTCAGTTAGTAGGATCCTCTTAAGCAATCTAAAACTGTATAGCATTTGTTCAGTAACCATGCGTTATAACCAATTGTCATCATTCTACAGGTTGCTTGGGTTACAAAATCTGGAGAGTCTGATCTGGAAGTGCCCATTGCGATTCGGCCAACAAGTGAAACAGTGATGTATCCGTATTTCTCTAAGTGGATAAGGGGACATCGTGACTTGCCCTTGAGACTTAACCAGTGGTGCAACGTTGTGCGATGGGAGTTTAGCAACCCAACCCCCTTTATCAGGTTCACTTTTTGAGTTTATGTTTTTCACCTGTCTCTCATCAGAAAGCTGATGAGCTCTGACTGCAAACATTTGTCTTGCATCTTGTTTAAGCTAAAAAAGAATCCAACATTGTATCTTTCTGGGAGGATGGACCTAATTGTTATCTCCTTTCTTTTACTGTTCCTCATGTATTTCTTATACGTTATTAACATCAACCATCTATTCATTCTTTTGAGATCTTCAAGCCGTGTATAACAATTTTTGCACGTGTTCCTTACTCAGGAGTCGTGAGTTTCTTTGGCAAGAAGGACACACTGCTTTTGCAACTAAGGAGGAGGCAGATGCAGAGGTATTTGGTTATATATTAGAGTGTGCAATTGAGTCGTTTATCATTTTCAGAAAAAAACTGAACCGTTTCTTAAGCTTCATTAAAATGGCTATACAGAGTAGTACACAGCTTGAAAGCAGTGGATGTTAACTGAAATTTAGTAATTGTAAATTTTTTTCTGTTTATTCCTACTCTGTCCTTTGTCCTATGCTTGCTTTATGATGCATTTATGCAAAACTAAGCTTTCTGGAGCTGTTTGCATCAACCATGAGGCTTATGGTTGTATCATGTTTGGATATATTGTGGTATGAGGTTTCATCTGTTCTTTCCAGTTAATGCTAATCATTAAAACTTGGTATTTGCATATTCTCTTTGGGATGGTGCGCAGAAGTATGAGAACTATAGTTTTTTTAAGCTCAAGGCAGCACCACGAGATTCTTTACTTCGAGCACAAGCAAATCAAATTTTAGTGAACAATTAATCCGAGTTACATGGACCACCCTGCTAACCGGTCTTTACATGAGATGATGTCTGCTAACCTGTCTTGACATGAGATGACGTCGGTGCCTGCTAACCTGTCTTGAAATGAAGAAGATAATGATGCCAAAGCAAGGATGCAAACTTTTTGCTTTTGCTTCAGTTTCAAATGAGGGTTATACAGTACCCTTTTCATTCAGGTTTGAATTGGAGGAACAATGAAGAGTGGACCCTTTTAACTTTTTGAGAAGATGGATGCTATGCTGGAATAATCCAAAAAGAGAAATGTGAGCAGACAAGTTGTGGAGAAAACAGATTTACCTTATGTGTGATATGGAAATTTGTTCCCATGTGTAGTGTATACAAATTATCATTGTAGAATTAGGTATGAATATCACAACATGCAAATAAGCCCATTTTCATGTATCTGTATGGCTCCTCTGTCTCTCAAAATTTGGGCTGTTATAGGCTTTGTTTCATGGCCAAAATTGGGCATGTGTGAATTTTGACTGCTGGCCTTGTCATGGCTGAAACTTTGGAAATGTGAGTTCAACCACTAGAGAAAGATGCATTTTTGTTGGTGCATAGTTGTACGGTTCTTTAGCTTCCTGGATCGTTCTCCTTATTAAGCATGGCATAACTTTGAAATTTGGTGTTGCTAGAAAGCTACTACAGCAATTGAAAAGTAGTTGGAGATTGTTTTCACCTATCGTTCTCCCAGCATCAGTGAAAAGTCTTAGTTGTTGTCTCTGACTTATGCATCCTTTGCGTGCTGTGATTTCTTATAATCTCGTCAAATTCTTGCTAAGCAAATTTCATAGTGTTAAAGGGCTTTTGAGAGAACTAGTTGCTCGAAACTGAGGTGCCTTGATTTATCCTAGAAAAGAATCAAGAATTGATGTGTCAGCTTCTATCTTTACTACTCTTTAATAAATACTGATTTCTGATGATTTTTTCAGGTTCTTGAAATCTTGGAGTTGTATAGACGTATATATGAAGAATTCTTAGCTGTTCCAGTGAGTAAGGGAAAGAAAAGCGAGCTTGAAAAGTTTGCTGGTGGACTCTATACGACTACAGTAGAGGTACCAAAGACACTTCTGTCAGAGACATTAGCAGTTCCTTTTACTGCTGGTGAACTTGTTCTTATCTGTCAGTCTTTAACATGGTTCATGGCTTTTTGCTAGGCTTTTATCCCTAATACCGGCCGTGGTATCCAAGGTGCAACTTCACACTGTTTAGGTCAGAATTTTGCAAAAATGTTTGAGATAAATTTTGAAAACGAGAAGGGAGAGAAGGCTATGGTCTGGCAGAATTCCTGGGCCTATACTACCAGAACGGTGGGTATTCCATGCCATTGAGCAACTCTGTATTGTGCAGTTAATAGCTCAGATTTCAGACTAATTCTCCCTTCTTTTCTATGGTACTGTGACAGATTGGTGTGATGATCATGGTTCATGGAGATGATAAAGGCCTGGTCTTACCTCCTAAAGTTGCAGCGACACAAGTAATTGTTATTCCTGTGCCATACAAGGACGCTAATACTCAAGGGATCTTTGACGCCTGTGCTGCCACTGTCAAAAACTTGAACGAATCAGGTATTCGTGCTGAGGCAGACTACAGAGACAACTACTCACCTGGCTGGAAATATTCTCACTGGGAAATGAAGGGGGTTCCTCTTAGGATTGAAATAGGACCAAAAGATCTTGCCAATAATCAGGTACCAATTATAGTTACTCCCTACTGAGTCCGTTGTTCATGAAAACAAAAAGTAGAAATGTTGTGTTCTATGGTGTTAATTGTTTGTTTTCTGAGAGCAGCCAAATAACATGCTGTTTTTTAATTTAATAGTTTTTTGATCCAAAACTCTGAAATAACTTTCCCAGGTACGAGCTGTTCGGCGTGACAACGGAGCGAAAACAGATATTCCTGTGGCAAATTTAGTCGAACAAGTAGAAGATGTGCTCGCCTCTATCCAACAAAATCTGTTTGATGTTGCAAAACAAAAGCGAGATGCTTGTGTTCAGGTTGTAAAGACCTGGGATGAATTTGCTGAAGCACTAAGCCAAAAGAAATTGATCTTGGCTCCTTGGTGTGATGAGGAGGTAAAATCCTATCAAATGAGATAAATTTTTTATTTTCCTCTTCAATGTGTTGGGCCGGGATAACAGAGGGAGTTTCACAGAGTCAGACATCAGGCAAGTTTGATCTTGAAATCTGCATATTGGCAGGGTTGATTTAGTCAATCTTGAAATTCAATGGATTGCGATCATGGTCAATTAGCACTCAATATCTACTGATTATATCAAATTAAATCTAGAATTCACTTTAGATTCATGAACCCTTCTAAAAGATATGGTAATAGACGGACTCAGAACTAATGCTTTATTGGTCAGATCTGATAACAAACAAGTGTTCCTTATGCAGATGGTCACATATTCTTCTCTTTTGCGTGAAGGGGTTTAAAACTCACTAAGCTCTAACTAGAGTCACACCTTAACCATCTTAAGAAACTCGCTTCCATCATCCAGAAATGAAGTATGGATGCTCCTATGTCTGGTTTGTCCGGTTTGGACAAATCATGCGTTCACTTTTACGAAGCAGGGAAAGATTGTATCAGTTGTAGTTAATGTTTTCCCTGGTGAATAGACTATTTTGGCTACACTGCTAAAAATGCCACCTCCTTTTCCCAGCCAAAAGATAATGAAAATGGGAACGAACTTAAACTAAGAAATCCTTCCATAGCACTTTGTTTCTGGTGAGTGCAGCTTATCCTTCTCTTATGATAATAATATTAATTTGCATAGTGAGTTTGTTATTCCTGATGCACATTCATCTGAAATTGAGGTGATCAATTTGTTTCCAGCTAGTTCATCATTTCTTGTTCGCATTCGTTTCACATGAACTCTGATACTTTCTAATAGGATGTCGAGAAAGATGTGAAGGCACGGACAAAAGGGGAAATGGGTGCAGCGAAGACTCTTTGTTCTCTATTTGACCAGCCTGAGCTGCCTGAAGGTACTATTTATCCTTGCAGTATGTATAACTATTGCCTAAAACGCAGCGAAGTTAAGCGTTGCCAATGTATACTTGTAGACTTGTCAGTTTTACTGCTGTTTTGGTGGTACTATTAATTGAAAATTGAATTTTACTGCCATAATCTAATATTATCATTTTCTCCTGCTACGTCATAGGTACATTGTGCTTTGCCTCGGGTAAACCTGCTAAGAAATGGACATACTGGGGCCGCAGCTATTGATGATTCATAATTTCATATTGATCTCTATTACATTTTTCTGAGTTCGGGCGATTTAGAAATTGTATTCCAGAATTGCTAATTGCATCCATGTTTTGTGCTGGATAATTCACTCTGTCTTTTGTTTCCCCCTTTTTCCAATCTTAAATTGAATTTTATAGTTCACAAATCAAAGAGATGCTCCTAAATATTTGCCCTTTGTCTTTCTTGTAACTTATGATTTACTTTCAAAAATAGTATACACCAAATGGCTATCTTATCACCGTATTATTCAAGGTTCGTTCATTCTCATTGCTGCAATGCTTCTTATATTTCTAAAGAAAATAAAGATAATTAGAATACGGCCAGAAAGCCTTTAATCTTGTGCATCCAGAAGATTAGTAACCTGGTAAATAAAGTAAGTAATTTTGTTACAATAATCTGAATGCTGAACTGCACTTATTTGTAAAATATATTTGCATCGGCAACGCATAAAAATTAAAACTATAGATCAATAACTACTACTCCTATATAACGATGCAAAAGGAAATCTAAAAATTATTAGACTTTAAAGATTTTAAAATATGAAAAAGTATTTTGGAGCAAATTAAAAGGAAAATAACGCTTATCAACATGTTTACCCTCTGGTAGGGTGAATTCATTGTGTAATTCCAATAGAGGGGTGAATCTGAATTTACTCACAATTCAAACAGGATAAAGAGCAGCGTGTCGTTTACCCATACTCTTTCCTTGCGTCGACACTCTCCTTCTCCTTCAGGCTTCCACTGCTGCGCCGCTTCATCATCCTCAAACTCTCCTCTTTTCGACGTCGGTTTCGCCTCTCTTTGTAGCCAAGGTCAGTCTAAAATTGTTGCCCCTATCTCTTTTTTCGATTAAAAAGGGTCATATCTGTGCTATACTTTTAAAAAAGGGTTATATTTGTCCTTCCTTAATCATATTTGCCCTTGTACTCTTCAAAACGGTTATATTTGCGCTTCGTTATACTTTGTTGACATATTTATTCTTACAATTATACTTTAGGATCATATTTGTCCCTCATCCGTCAGATCGCCATGTCCCACCTTTGTTTTCCTACATGGCGCCTATGTGGATTTTTTTTTTCTTTCAATTTAAATATGTTCACCTATTTAAGATAATTTAACCCACCCACCCAATTTAAATAAGACACACTAACTAGGTCACCACAGTTAGTGAGGTAAGTGTTGACCATATTTAAATTGGGTGGGTGAGTTAAATTATCTTAAATAGGTGATCATATTTAAATTGGAAGAAAAAGGAATTCACATAGGCGCCATGTAGGAAAATAAAGGTGGGACATGACGATCTAACGGGTGAGGGACAAATATGATCCTAAGTATAATTGTAAGGATAAATATGTCAAACAAGTATAACCAAGGGCAAATATAACCCTTTTGAAGAGTACAAGAGCAAATATGATACTAAAGTATAACGATAAGGATAAATATATCTAACAAGTATAACGAAGGACAAATATAACCCTTTTTAAAGAGTACAAGAGCAAATATGACCCTTTTCCGTTTAACTTATTTCAATTTGATGTTAATGGGTGTTGTGTTACATTATATTAGGCCTTATTTTATGTCCCATTATAGCTATTCTTATTGAGTATACCACAGTGTTGCGAAGAGCGNACTTCACAAAGTTTTAAATGTGAGCGATGTTGGTCAATTTTGATTCAAATTCTGGTGACCTTTTACTTGCTATTTGTGACTGGGGGCTCACCAATCCTATTTACACATTTGATGTTTGGGTAAATTTTGTGAATCCCAGGCTTCTGTATCATCTATACAAGATGACAGGATATGATTCATTATTAATGTTTACACGTAAATATGGTTTAATAGGATAGTATAACCCACTGTTGTGAAGAGCGTGAAGCGAGAAAAAGCGACAACCCCCATTTTGCTTAAAGCGAGAAGCGAAGCGCTCGCTTTTTTGAAGTGAAGCGGAATTTTAAAAAAAAATTAAAATAAATACTGCATAGACAACACATGTAATTGTAAGCAAATGTTCAATACTTCAATGTAAAAACTAAATAGTAGCATCAATTAAAGTACAAAATGAGCATCCTATTCTTCTACAAGATTGTCAAATTCTTGTATTTCGCTATCATTATTATATTGCTCGTCATCTTCTTCAACATCTTCTTCTGTTTCATCATCGTCATCAAGATTATACAGTTCTTGTTCATGAATCATTGGAGTCTTTAACTCTTTTTTTTTTGAAGGAATGCTTTCAAATCTTCCTTCACATGCGACGAAACTTTAGGACAAGATGCACTTTTTGACGATAGATTCCCCCATTTGAAATCTTATCACAAAAAAGACATCTAATTGCCATCTTGTTGGTCTCGCAAACTCTTTCAGAGTAAGCCCAAGCCGGGTCTTTCCTATCTTCTTTTGGCGCCATTAAAAGAACAACTACATAACACATAAGAAAGGCAATAAGAACTAAGAATAAAGGATATAAAAAATTAGAGGAATTCTCTGTTAAAAACTGAAAAAATTGGGCAGTAATTTTTTGGAAAACATTTGCCAGCATTTCGCCGCTTTTTGGACGTTTAGAAAGAAAAAGAAAAAGTAAAAGAAGAAGAAAAAGAAGAAGGAGAATGAAAATCAGAAGTTCAGAACATACCTCTTGAAGTCTTGAAGTCTTGAACTTGAAGTTGAAGAAGAAGAAGAAGAACCCTAGTCGCTGTTGTTGAAGAAGTCCAGACCAGTGTTTAATCCAAAAACTCGTTTTTAATAGAATAGGGTGGGTATTTTAAAACAGAGAAGCGGACGCTTCTTCGATTCGTTTCGCTTTCCCCGCTTCTCGCTTTTTACAGAGAAGCGGTCGCTTTTACTAACCTGAGTTGCTTCACCTTGCTGAAGCGCTGCCCTTCGCCTCGCTTCTCGCTTAAAGCGAGGAAGCGGGCGCTTTTTTAAACACTGGTATACCAAAGTGCATATTTTTTCGTTCTTGTCATGATTTTTGTAAGTCTTGTACCTGTTTTAGATGGGCAAAAGTTTAAGCTAGACATAAATCTGATTGAAACTTGAAAAAAGAGTTTTTGTAGTTGTTGAAAAATAATTTTTGAAAGTTGAAGTTGTGTTTGGAGATGCATTTTATTTTGAAGAAAAGTTGAAGTTTTGTGAGTGGAAAGAAAATTTTCACCCAAAAACTGCTCTAAACCAGAATTTAGGAACTTGGAAATTTTTGATTTTTTTTTCCCAAAACATTATCATATTTCATAAACAAACAATGTTTTCAATTGTTTTTTGAAAAAATGAAGCCAAAGTCTATGGCCAAACGGGAGAAACCTGATGAAGTAGCACCTTTTTGAAACTACTTTTCGGGCATTATTACAATTTAGATTATTGCAGCTAGTAGCTTCTGTTTTTCATATGTGTATGCGAGTTCTATTGTAATTGAGTAATTCAGAAATTTGATAGTGTTAAAATTGATGGAAAGCAGATCCGGATGAAAATCTTGATGCATCTATCATAGGAAAAAAGGGTGCAAAACTTTCGTATTCTTGAATTGATTGATCAATGAAATTAAGAAGAAAAAGAAAATAGATGATAATTGGCTGCTTGCGCAAGCTGATCTTTGTTGAACTTGATTAATTGTTGGCCTTGTTTTGCTGTTAAACAGTACCCTGGCTATTGGGAGGGAACATATTTAGCTTTTGTTTGAGGTGTTTGCTTCCATGGCTGGTAAAGATTCAAATAGTATGTAATTCTCATTAGTTGACTGCTTATGCAAATTTCCTGTTCTCACTCTTCAAAGTTTTCAGTCTGCACTTTGTAATATTTTCGTCTTGCCTTTTGTTTAGAGGGAAAAAAGAAAGAAGTCAAGAAAGAGACAGGTCTTGGTCTCTCTTCCAAGAAAGATGAGAACTTTGGGGAGTGGTATTCTGAGGTAAGATTGGAATGTTCAACTATTAGAGATGCTAAATGTGATATTCATGGGTGCTTCTGAGGTTATTTTGCTTTGTGAAAAAAAAGCTTCCAGATGCTTCAAGCAATCCAATTTTTCTAAAGTTACATCCCATCCCCCCCCCAAAAAAAAAAAAAAA
>AWOL01S0002064.1:171071-186454 GCA_000715115.1 Nicotiana otophora | reverse complement strand
GGGGTGGGGGGGGAGGGGGGAGGAAGAGAAAAGCTTGTAAACAAGAAGGTCAGTTGATGACCTCTAACTAATTTCTCAAATGGAATGAGAATGTGTTGACACACATAATTACGTACCCCTTTCGAACTTAATCAGAACTTACTATTACTCTTATCATGTGATTTCTTGAAAGATCCCAACAAACAACTATGCTTTTCAGAGTGCACAAAGTAATGATTTTGCAATGGTTTGTTCCTAAAGTATACAACATCTGCAAGCCCCTCATCCTTGTTATTTGAGCTTGGAATTTGAGAAAATAGCTCACGGACCCGCAAAAACTGGACTCAAGTTACTGTTACCCATGTGAAAAAAGCAACCTTCAATTTGAAATTTTTTGGCGAAAAGAAAATCCTATTTCTTAATCCTCTTATTCATACGACAACCTAAATTTCCACGATGGCCCAGGGTTTACTCATAAGCCAAAGTAAAGGAACTTATTAGTGAGGGAAATTGAAGTAAAGAATTATCAAAATGGCTAACAACAACATCAATATATCCAGTATAATTTAAAAAGAGTAGTGTATGGGCAGACCTTATACATAACTTGTAGAGATAGAGACGTTATTTCCAATATAACAGACGGCTAGCGTGAGAACAAAGATAAACTAGAACAAAGAGGAATGAAAACGGCTTTTGAGCTCTCAAGAAGACAAGTAAAAATGATCATGCAATTATGGGTAGATTAGAGGTTAGAGGTGGATCTCGAAATCAATTGTTATGCAATCATTTGTTATATTTCTTTAAAAAAAAATGAATTTTATTAATGAAAACGAGATTCAGCCCTTAAAGGCTGAGAATCGCTGATGTACGAGACACGTGACTTTTCAATCCAAAATTAATGTCACTAAAGAGGAGGTTCCTTTGTGAAGTTAAAGTGCTTTGTGCACATCTAAAAAAAATTAGGAACAAAAAAACCTACCAACCCGATCCACTAAGGGCTTGTTTGGTTGCTGATCAGAGATGTACAAGTATTAGTAATATAAAGATTAGTTATGTAAGGATTAGTTATACATGAATTAGTTATGCAGAGTTTAGCTATGTAAGGATTAGTTATGCAGGAAGGAGTTAGTTATGTAAGGATTAGTAATGCGTGAATTAATGTATACATTTTTTTTGTTAAATGTTTATTTTATTTTAATTATACAACGTGTAATTTAAAATAAATATGAGATTTTTTTGATCATTTGATTATTTAATACATGTATACTAAGTACATGTTTATTCCACATTCTACCTTAGCATAAATAATACATAGATTTGTTGTATCTTATTCATTTATTACTTATATTAACCAATGGAAAAAGCAACCAAAACATATCATTAGTTATGCTGACTTTTGTACGAACTAACTAAACATGCTCATTAGTTATGTTAACTTACCATTTAACCAGCTAGCAAGTAGTACAATTTTCTTTTAATAAGTACAAAAGTACAATTATAAAAATACAAAAAGTGGAATATATTTATTTTTTGGGATCCCTTGGGGCTTGGACGGTTGACAGGGCCGGGCAAGATTTGGTCACGTGTTGTGTTGTTTAGTTTTGGACACAAAACCAGATATACGCCTTAAATACCTAAAACCCTACCTCATCTACCACTGACCCAATTGAGGAACCCTTCTGTACTGGCAACCACTCCTACTTCAGCTATTCAATGGAGGTGCAGAGATTTCCCACCACCACCAATGTGGCTTTGCAGAGAATGATTTGCTCTGTGGTGCTTGAAACTGCTTTAGCTGCTCAAAAATCTCTTCTTTCTCTTCTCTTCATGGTACATTGTTAGCCCTTTAGTCATAGACTATTTCTCTTAATACAAGTTTCAGTGATGGAAACTTGAATTTCTTTTCTTGGATTGTGTCGTTGGAGCTGTTATCTGTCCAAATTACACTGCCTGCTTTTGTTTCAAATATGATGTTACAACACTTTCTTTAGAAAAATGGTACTATATGTTGTTGTCTAATGATGTTCTGCTTTGGATATCTCTGGGGATATAAATGTTTGGAGTCAACTTGCTTTATGTTTTTGGTAGTTGCTGCTCCATGACTAGTTTGTAACATCAAGCAGAGCTAGAATTTAAAGTTTATGGGTTCCGACTTGCCACTGAATCCATAGCTTGTCTTAGTCATTGGATTCACAATTAAATATTTATACATATTAATAGATTTCTTAACACAAATATAGGGTCTAAGCAGAACTACAGGGTTCATCCGAATACGTACCTGATACTCTAGCTCCACCCTTGTCAATATATAGTGTATGATCTTGTCCTGGTGTTTCTTGTTATTACTATTTTCCTTCCTTTCATAGATAAATAAGTGCTAAATCAGATGCCATTTTTCAGAGTGAGTTTCTATGTTTGTACTCGGACCTTCTTGGAGTGGAGAGGAGGTACTGAAAAATTCTGATCTTCCCTGCTCAATTTATGTTTCTTTTTGTCTGTCTGTTTGAGAGTTTGAGAAGTGTTCATTTGATGCTCAATCACATTATAGGTTTCCTTTTGGTGAGCTTAAAAGTGCTACGGCACCAGATAATGAAACCAAGGATTCAAGTGAAACTGAGGATGATGATGATGAAGACGAAGATGATGAGAACACTGATGATGACGATGATGATGATGAGTATTCTGATGAAGGAAGTGATGATGATGATGAAGATGCTTCAGATGGAGATGATGCTGGGGCAAATGGGAATGGAGGGCGTGATGATGATTCAGATGATGAAAATGACGATGAGGACGATGAAGAGGATGATGATGAGGATGATGATGAGGATGACGAGGAAGAAGAGAATCAACCACCATATAAGAAGAAAAAGTGAGATCATACTACATTTTATATGATTCCGAGATTAATTTGGTAGGGTAAAAGATTCTAGTGAAATCTTTACCATTAAGTCAATGTCAATGGTTCTTATCTGTTTCGATGCTATTCAATTGCAAAGTTCTAGCTCTTGGAAATTGACCTAATTTCCAACTTAGTTCTCGGGTAACCCAAGAAAAAGAACTATGCTCTGTCGATAAGAATGACAGACAATGGGTTACAACTTACAACAAAAGGTCCAAGTTGCTGCATAAGGAGTTCCTTTAGTTTAAGACTGGTTTTGAATGCCTATAACTTCTATCCTTTCTATTCATGTTGTTTTGAACATATTCATCTTCATTCCACATTTCTGACCTAATAGGGCAGGAAACTCGTGTCCACCTGTGGCTGGTTATACCATTTGAGACGCACTAGAAATCTTAGTTTCACTGGTAAAGATCACATATATAATCAGTACAACAAAATTTGTATCATCACCTAGTATGCGTTAGGAGCTGCATAATTCTTAATTACTACAGAATCTACATTAAATATGGATACTAGCTAACTAGTAAATGAAAAGGAGAAAGTACTGAAGCTTAAGAATTTTCTTTTTAGTGTCCAAACCGATGCACCAGACTTGCGATCTCTATCTGTCAAGGCTACCAGATTATAGCATATTATCAGCTTTTGCACAATATCTCTTAAAGCCATCTAAATATAATCTCACTACGAGAGTCCTAATTCATGTGCTAATCATGGTCAACGTTCTCCATTAAAAAAGACTGAATAATCTTTCCAGAACTGAACTCTGAACCCATTAGCTTTTGAGAAGTCTAAATTTTGCTTCCAATAAATTGAAGCACACCAATCGCAATATAGTGTTTCTAAAGAAGCTAACATAACATTGTACTAGTATGACTTACTGAGGCAATTTTCCAGAGCGAAAAATGGCAAATTTAGAAACAGTAGAGTAGGAATACTCAATACCATGACTCTTCAAAAGCTTCTCTGGCAAATCCTTGGCTCTTTCCGGGTCCGAACTCTCACATTCAATCTCATAATTCATTCCAAATTCATAATGCGTTTCGTCAAGCTCCAATTTCAATCCTTTCCACTCATACACCGCTCTCACATTCCGAAACCCACCCAAACAAATCAAACCCTGCTTTTCTCCAATTCCATACTCATCTTTCACCCTTTGAATCACCCGCGAAGAATCAATCAATAAAAGCCGCCAGGGGTCTGAAACACACGCGCGGCCAATAGAAGGGTCAATAGGTTCTTCATCTTCTTCAATACGACTTATACCGTTTGAAATGACGGCTTTAGCCTTGAGGGAGACAATGCATTGGGCGTCGAGATCGTAGAAGCGGAGGCGGAGGACGGCGAGTTTGGAGGAGAGTTCGGAGTTGGCTCCGTCGAAGAAGATGTTTTCCTGGGCGTGGGTTTTGAGGTGGTAAGGTGAAAGAATTGAGGAGACGCGTTGGTGAGAAACGGCGTTTGGTAAACGGAGCTTGACTTCTACTTCCATGGAGGTTATGGGTTTATTATTAGGAGCTGTGGAAATGGCGGAATGTGGAGATCTGTAGAGTGATGGAAAACTGAGGTTTTTAAGAAGTCGTGATGCATTTGACATGAATTGGATAAAAGTTAGTAAAAGCTTGAAATGAATTAATGAATGGGTGGTAGGATTCTTTTGGAAGGAGTCTTTCCTCCCCTTTTATCTTTTCTGTTTTTTCTTCCGTCAGAATTCAATGAAATTTTCAATTTTACAATAATGAAAAATATTCTATCTATTTCATTTTCTAATGACTACTTCAATAATACTCCTATACAGCGGAGCAGGTTAAAAGATACTGTTTTAATTTTCTTTACTACTAAGTTATACTTTTAGGTTATGTCAAGGATTCAAAATATAAAATATTAGACTTTTTTTACTTTTAGCCTACCCCAGAAACTATTTATATTCGATAGCCGGAAAAGTGTATAAAATTTGTATAATTTTTGTGTATAACATACAAAATATATCTCTATACAAAATATATACATTTTTCGGCTATTACTTTGAGAGCGGATATACAATTTTATTTTTCCTAAAATTAAAATATAAAGATACAAATTAAATTTTGTCTTATATATACAATGTAATTTTCCGTGGGAGGCTTCTTAAATCTGCCCTTGCTTTTTCTAATCTATTTGAACTGAGATATCAAAAAGTTATAAAATACTTTAGAATAGTCATGTAAGTGCATATTTGACAAGGCTGTTTTCGAGTTGTCTGTATTTAAGAAAGGTGACAACATAATATATGCCCCTTCCGTCCAACAAAGTTGTATATTGATGACATAACACGTGGCACCCTTTAAGCACGACACTCGACCCACAACTTAAAAAGCCTCATACCCGCTTAAAACCCATGACCAAAGTACCACATTAAAAAATTCTTTGATCCGGAAAAAAAGAAAAAAAGACAAAAGCGTTGGACATCTATGCTTTGAGATTTCTCCGATGATTAACGATAGTCGTTTCCCTCATCTTGTGTGGTTTTGGGGGCTGTGAAGGGGAGTAGACGAGAAAGTGGGGCTAGACAGGGTCGATTATTGATCGGAAATGATGGAGGATCTGTGGCTTTTTCGGTGATGATGGTCGTTTCACGCTCAGATAATTGCCGGAAAGAGGTAGAGGAAACAATGGGCGCATAATGCAACGTCGTCTTTCAAATTTTCACACTTTCAATAGGCTAATCTTCCTCCACTGACGGTTCGATTTTAGAGCCCTGTAAACACCGAGATTTCATGAAAAGAATATCCATTTTGTTGAAATGAAAAAAAATACTTTTTACTACATCATTTTGTTAAAATAAAAGAAAATATTTTTTCTACATCACGAAAAAAAAGTACTTTTTTTGCATCATGAAAAAAAAACGTATTTTGTTGAAATGAAAAAAAATACTTTTTACCATATCATTTTGTTAAAATAAAAGAAAATACTTTTTGTACATCATGAAAAGAAAGTACTTTTTTGTTGAAATGAAAGAAAATATTTTTCTGCATCATGAAAAAAAAATTACTCATTTTGTTGAAATAAAAAAAGAAAGTACTTTATCTACAACATGAAAAGAAAGTACTCTTAATAATATTTTTATTTAGGGTGGAGGGGGTAGGGTGAGGGGAAGGATTTGTGTAACGACCTGACTGGTCGTTTTGAGCTCTAGCGCGTCATTCAGCAGTTTGAGACTCTGAGCAACTTCACTTCAGGTATTATGACTTGTACGCGTGGTCGGACTTTAATTTCGGGAAGTTCGGAGTTGATTTGGAAAGAAAAATTCTAATTTCGGAAGCCTTAAGTTGGAGAAATTGACTAAAGTGTGATTTTGAGTAGACGACCTCGGAATCGGGATTTGAAGGTTCCAACAGGTTCGTATGATGATTTTAGACTTAGGCTTATGTCCGGATCGGGTTTTGGATGACCCGGGAGCGTTTCAGAGCCTATTGTGGAAGGTTGGCATTTTGGAAGAATTTTATAAATTTGAGTTGAAGTGTATTTCAATGATATCGACGTCCGTTTGGGATTCCGAGTATGGGAATAGCTCCGTATGATGATTCCGGTCTTAGGAGTGTGCCCGAATGTGGATTTGGAGGTCCGTAGGTCATTTTGGGGCCATTTGGGCGAAACTTGGAAATTTGGATAATTTTAAGAAGTTTGATTGGGAGTGAACTTTTTGATATTGGGGTCGGATTCTGATTCCGGAAGTTGGAATAGGTCTGTAATGTCGAATGTGACTTATGTGCAAAATTTGAGGTCAATCGGACGTGATTTGATAGGTTTCAGCATCGATTGTAGAAGTTTGAAGTTTCAAAGTTCATTAAGCTTGAATTGGGGTGTTATTCATGATTTTGATGTTGTTTGATGTAATTTGAGGCCTATTGGACTGGTTGGTATGATTGGACGGGATCCCGGGGGCCCTTAGGTGAGTTTCAGATGCCTAACAGATCGAATTTTGAATTAAGAAAAATGCCGAGGCAGCTGATACATGGTGCAATTGCACCTGCGTGAAAAGGGCCGCAGGTGCGGGCTCGTAGGTGCGGCTAGGCTCGCAGAAGCGGCCCTCCTTGTCCGCAGATGCGTAGCCCGGCCAGGTGAGGGAAAGGCGCACCTGCAAGGCATTTGTCGCAGGTGCGTGACCGCAGATGTGGCCCAAAGAACCCCATGTGCGAAAGTAGCTGGGCAGTGAGGGTTCTTTTAATACGGGACTTAGGCCATTTTTAACACATTTTCATTCACTCTTGGGCGATTTGAGAGCTTTCAAGGAGGGAATTTCGACCTAGCTTTGTGAGGTAAGTACTTTCTACTTAATGTGAGTTTAATACATAGATTATGGGTTGATTTTAACATGAAAGTTGGTAGAAATTGTGGGATTTTGATAGAAAACCTAGAAATTAGTATTTTTAGATTTTGACCACGAATTTGGATATGGAATTGGGGATAAATTATATAGTTGAGTTCGTGAGGTTATGGATAATAGTTATCTTCAAAAATTTTCGGAATCCGAGCATGTGGGGCCGAGGGTTGCTTTATCGATTTTTCGAGCGGAGTTGGGAATTGTTATGAATTGATTAATTATGAATATTAGAGTACATTTTGATTGGGTTGCATCTTAATTGACTAGTTTGGAGCGACGAGCACCAATTTGAGGTGTTAGAGAGGCTTTGGAGCCGGTTATGGAATTTTGGAGCGAGGTAAGTCTCCTGTCTAACTCTGTAAGGGGGAAATTATCCCTAGGTGTTGTATATGGATGTGTGTTACTTGTTGTGGGGCTACGTACGCGCGAGGTGACGAGAGCCCGTACGTAGCTACATTCATGTTATTGTCTGGATAGGCTTAGGTTCATATCATGCTATAGTTGTACTATTTGAGTAGTCTCTCGCTTATTAATTCCCTTGCTTTACATTCTATTTGAGACTAGACTTGCAATTATAGAGACTTCACGAGTTCACGATTAGCTATTAGATAATATTCCTCCTCTTACGGCATGGCTCCGGTATATATATATATATCATCGAAAGGATTTTCATTAAATAAATTACAACTCACATGTTTATTCGTGAGTGGGGTCAAGGATCCATCAAAGCTTATTATTCTAATGGGATCGGGCCGTTCGCCTCGGCAGGATTATGTATTTCATTTCTTATGGGATCGGGCCGTTCGCCTTGGCAGGATTATGTATTTCACTTCTTATGAGACCGGGTTGTTCTCTTCGGCAGGATTTATGTACCACATTCTCATGGGAGCGGGCCGTTCACCTCGGCAGGTTAATAGATACATCTATAGTTCGTGCCGTTCAACCCTCGGCAGTGCACATTTTTATTTTTATGTTGGATTGGGCCGTACACCTCGGCATTTCTTATATCATATCTCCATGAAATCATGCGTAAGACTTGGCAAGAAGCCTCTGTATCGATGAAATTCCCGGATTTGAATTATGGTAAGCTACTTGATGAGATTCACTATACTTATATATATGCTCCGGTTAAGGAGGGAATTTCTAATGAAGAGCTTGAGTTCCTTGTAAAGAGAGGGGATTTGTACCACGTGATCTATATTTGTCTATTTCACTTACTTACTGTGCCTCATATTTACTTATCTCTTTACTGTACATGATATTATTGGACCACTAGTAAGTGTCGATGTCGATCCCTCGTCACTACTCCACCGGGGTTAGGCTAGATACTTACTAGATACACGTTGATTACGTACTCATACTATACTTGCTGCACATTTTTGTGCAGGTACATATGTGACTAGTGGTCTTGTGATAGCAGAGGCATGTATGCATGCGGGGACTTACGTGAGCTGCATTCCATATTACGATCCGCAACCGGCAGAGTCTCTTTCAGAGTATTTACATTTTTTCTGTCCTATTTTTATTCCGGACAACTTCTGTATTTTATTTTATATTCCTAGTTAATGCTCATGCACTTATGACACCGGGTTTTGGGATGATTATGGGTTGTTATGTATTGAATTTGTTAAGAGTACTATTATTTACTGTGTAAACCCCCATTCTTTACTATTTAAATTGAAGGAAAAATATGATTTCAAAAATAATAAAATGAGAACCCAATTAAGTAATTATTGCTGGCTTGCCTGATAGTGGTATCCAGCGCGATCATGAACTTTATGGATTTTGGGTCGTGACAGCTTGGTATCAGAGCCCTAGGTTCACTTAGGTCTCACGAGTCATGAGCGAGTCTAGTAGAGTCTTACGTATCGGTACTGACACGTCTGTACTTATCTTCGAGAGGCTACAAGACTGTTAGGAGCACTTCCCTTCTTGATTCCTCATCGTGCGATTTGATTCCTTTGAGGCTTATGCCTTCATTTCCTTCCTATTCAATCTTATGCGACAAGAAGTGCTTGTTATAAATTTGGAATCAAGGAATTGTAATGGTACTACAGATATGGTGCATGATGTTTCTCCCTGCATATTTGATTGGGCTATTACCGTCACCTTGCGGAAGGCCGTCCTATCGTTTCAGCTCAGCATCAGTATTTCCTATTATTTTGAGATTTGACATTAATTGTTATGACGATTCGTGCATTGTGATCGCACTGTGTTTGTGTAATGGTAGGATGTCTGTCTATGCGTAGAGGCAGTGAATGACTTGAAAGGAGGATTTACTCAGTACATGATTTAGAGGTTCAGTATTTTGTGTCCGGTAGAGGAAAGGCAATCGGACCGGGAATGTTCAAGTTTGGGTTGATGGAGTGACGAGACTTGGTATTTTCGAGCGTGGTGGAATTTTTATCTGTGATGTGGTGTCGTCGTTCGTGTTGAACGCGTTAAGGTTCACCGATGTTATGGTCTTCTTCAATTTGCCTTCGGGGCAGGCGTTGTGAAATGGTGCCTGAGATGCGGTTGTTAGAGATAACAGAGTGTAGTGATTTCAGAATCGAACTAGTACTTCTAGTATTGATGGCTCGAGAAAGATGATCTTCTAAGAGGTTTAGAGTTGGTGGTGACTCATGTGATCGAATATTACAGAAATGGATTCTAGTCTGGAGCAATAATTGGGCAGCGAAGAACGAGGAGGACATGTGGGAGGTGTCTTGTGGTGGTTGAATTGTTAGGAGGTCAAGTGTGAAAAGTAGAAGTCGAGGAGTTTCCTAGGGGAGAGGGTTTAACCAAAGTCCGTGGTAGGATGGCCACACGCCTAGAGGGAAGCTTAGAGCAATTTTTTGGGAATCGTGATGGGCAGTGACTAGGACCATAGATTTTATTTGGATGCAGCATGACTTCGAGTTTAGAATGCGTTGTTAGACTTTTAGCTGATGTTAATAGGGAAGAAGGAACCTTGGCGGGTCCCAAGGTTATGTAATTGTAGCTTCAAGATAAGTGGGAGAGCCCCACCATCTATGATTGGATTGCATAGTTATCAACTTGTGCGGTTTCTGGTTATCAGTATATTGGTGGGTTATTACGACTAAGGAAAGAAAACATCAGTGGTGAATTGGAGCAAAGGATTTTGGGGGAATGTATGCTATATTTGTCCTTGTCGATTCGTGTTCAGGCTTTGGGAAGACTCAGAGTTTATGCTTCGTGTAGATGTGATGTACAAGGAAAAGAATTCAACCGATTGCTTCTTTGAGAAAGTGTCCATGTGCTAGCAGGGCCTTGGAGTTTGATCTTAATTGGGAACAAGTCAGAGTGGGTGACTCTCAACAACGGTCCTAGTAGGTTTAAAATTATTTTTTATTAAAGTGCGGTGCCTAAGGATTTCGAGCCAGTAGTATGGTTAAGTATTTGAGCTTTTGCAGTGGATTATGAAAGGTGGCTTGGAATGTTCTACATTATGGCTGGTCTGCGATGTGGCATTTGAGGAATGGGAGAAAATAACTTCGGATTCATAGAGGGGTTTTCGGAATGAGTGTACCAGCTGAAGATGCAAATATGCGCATAAGGAGGGTATGGGATGGTTCGTGGTTTTTGGAGACAACATGGTCTCGCGAAATAAGGTCACTCAGGATGAGTGTGGATTTGGGTTCATGATATTTTGAATGGGGCTATTATTATTCCTAAGGCAAGTCCAGAGTAAATTAGAAGAAGTCGGATTCGGTTAGATATAGTTGAATCGGCATGATAGTGGCAATGATCAGTTCCTTCAGTGTGTTGAGTTATACATGTGATTTGTGGCGGTACATGCGAGGTTTGACAGCCGCCGTAATTGATTTTATTTGGAGGCATTCGAGTATTATGTCCTATTATGTGTAGATGGATCCCGGCAGAATTATGGTGGTTTAGACCACCATTCGAGATTTGTATTTTCTGCGGTTATGGGAATTCAGTCACGTGTGGCAATGGTCCTCCTAAAATGAGTTGAGTAAAAGCTTTCTATATGATGAAGTGTTTATCCTATTAGTGGATCAGGGGTTATTATGGAATTCTGGTACTATAATATATTGACATGTTAGGTGCAGCGAGCGGCATGGGAAATTGGAAGCTGAGGATCAAGGTTGCGGTTCGGTGTTGACAAAAAATGTCACGAGCTCGGATGATCAGGGAAGAATTCAGATGTTTAGAGTAAGCTGGTATTGTCTTTAGCATCACCTGAGATCTGTGTCCTGTGTAAGAGGCTTTGTGTACTGATTTGCGGCTTCTTGATTTGCTTTACAACATTAGTGTGACTGGTGGTATGGATGTGTAGACTTATCACCTGATGCGGAGGGTCGTGGGAGTGTATCCCACAGAAAGATTGTATAAGTGTGATATGTAATCACTTGATTGATTAAATATTTAAAACCAAGTATAGAGATTGTGGTACTATCGCTAATGTGAGAATTTATGCCTGAAAGGCGCTCAGTTCATTTGGTTGTCTAATATGGAAGTTTGTTCCGGATTTGACGGCTGTTCTTATGTATCATGAATAGGTCATTATGGGTCCTTGAGAGGCAATATAGCCAAGCATGATATGATTAGAATCGGTTTGAGGTCCGTGGATGAATCTAAATGTGAATGTGGGATCTATATCAGGCCAGATGTGCTCATCTCAGCATAGCGTTGTTTTCGGAAGGGTCTTCGGGCCTTGGATGTTATTTCTATCATCAGTTATTTTATGTAATACTCTATTGTGCCATGTGGCCTGTGAGACAGTTTGATTATTCGCACTCTTATTGAGATCCCGTATAGTTTGTGTTATGGTGTGAGCAAGATGGCTCTTGAGATGTAGATCATATATCGCACCTTAGTCGTGCTTGAGTTTTATAGTGCATGACGCTACCCGTCTCCCCAAGATTTGTATTATGCACTTGGCGTGCTTATGGTTGATATTCGGGCATTTCGTGTGTATGAGCGTTACGACCCGATGTGTGTTTTCTTTAGATTATTATGTGTGGATCGGGTGGCACGCCGCCACTATGGTTGGATTGGGTGGTATGCCACCACAAATATGTTGGTTGGATCGGGTAACACGCCGCCACGGGTAACATGGTTGGATCGGGTTGCATGCCCAATGGTATCATGTGTGGATTGGGTTGCACGCCAGAACAATGTGTTATTAAGTAAAGTTTCCCATATCTATTATTGCGTGTTTTGCTTCTCATTTCCCGAGGAAGGTTCATAACATCCTTTCAGTTGTTTAATTAGTTACGTGGGTTGAGTAGTTCTTTCTAGAGTTCATTTTTCCTTATGTATCGCCTTCGAGTCTGTAGCTTGTTGGCACATTGTGGCAACATATGAGATTTTTGGCAGTGTTTGAGGTAGCTTATTGCCTGAGAAACTTGTACTGGGTGAGACGAGATTATTGGACCTGGGATCAGTGCGATTAGATTTATATGAAGTATATTAAAGAGTAAATATTGTTATTCAGTCCAGAATGAGGTAGTGGTTCTTGTTGGGGGGAGAGACTCCATAAATTGTGATTCGGCAGGTGGTTATGTGTTCTACACATCTTCTCTGTCGTAGCAGTATTGCAAGAGTTAGAACATGACTAATATGGGTCATGAGATGTGTTGTGAGCATCAGATTCGTAGGATTTTGGCTGTTGTTATCAGGGGATGTTATTATGGTCATATGGATTATGCGATGCATGATGTGGATTCCGCGGAGGTATGCAAATATGTATTGGTGCATCGTGTAGTGATTAATATAATGTTCATATGTTGGAAACATACCTGGTAGAGGATTTAAGATGTTGGAATTTGGCTCTAAGGCTTATTTGACTAGATAAAAGGGAGGATTTTCAGGTTTGCTCGAGCAAATGTGCTCAACTGGGTTGTGGTAGCACGGGTAGGTGCACGAGGTGTTAAACAGCGATTTCAGATAACTCCAGAGCAGTTCTTAGCACGTTCGCGGATGAACGTATGTTTAAGTGGGAGAGAATGTAACGAATCGACCGGTCATTTTGAGCTCTAGCGCGTCTGTCACGACCCAATTTCACCTATAGGTCGTGATGGCGCCCAACACTACAGCTAGGCAAGCCAAGTTAATAAATTAAGCATATATTGACAAAATTTAAAACCAAAAAAAAAAATAAAACTCAAATTCTACCAATGTGTGTGCCAAGACCTAGTGTCATAAGTGTATGGGCATCTAGTAGATTATACAAAACCTCAAATACTGCCAGAAATAAAATAGACAGAATAAAAAATACAAGGAAAGACACTAGTAGCTGAAGAACGGCTTAGGAAGGCAGCTCACCTGTCACGATCCAAAATCCCACCACAAGCGTCGTGATGGCACCTAGTCTCTAAGACTAGGTAAGCCGATTTCGATTACATTTTGAAGCTATTTTATTTTGAAACTAACAACGGAAATAGTTACAATATACAACCTCCCAAGATTGGTAGTACTGAGTCACGAACTCTAACTGAATACATGGAATGATCACGAGGACCAAATATACAATACTATTTGATTAAAATTAACAGTACAATGAAATGAAAAGACTCCAAGGGACTGCGACGACCAAGCAATTCTACCTTGAATCCTTACGATCCCGCTTTAACTCTTCTCAAGTCCGATATCTCTAATACCCGGCTCTGCACAAAAATATGAAGAAGTGTAGTATGAGTACACCACGGTCGGTACCCAGTAAGTATCAAGACTAACCTCAATGGAGAGGATCGCGGGCAGAAAAGGGGTGGGAATCGAGGGTTAGTTCATTTTCACTCCATTTTTTGATTTTGAGCTCGGGAGAAGGCGATTCTTTGAGGGATTTTGAGAGGAATCTTGTGGATAACGATTTCTTACTCGAATTTTGTTTTATTGCATTAATCTATTGTAGTTTTCCTCATTTAATCAAGGTAATTGGGTGAGAAATGTAAGAAATGGGGGGAAAAGTTCTCCAATCGAAATTTTGAGTTTTGATCGAGTTCTAGGCATCGGATTTAGATGATTTTTGTACGAGTGGTCTCGTGAGTGAATGAGTGTTCTAAATTGGTAATTTTTACCCGATTCCGAGTCGTGGGCCCGGGGAGCCTTTTTGGGCGTTTGTCCTTTTTTTTGCCTTAGCTTCGAATTCATTAGCTAAAGTAGTTACTTGTAGTATTATTATCTCCTAGAATACGTCTGTAGTCCTAATTTAAATATGCAGCACAAACAACAGAGATAACAACTATAACACGACAGAAACCTCGTACATCACCACAACAAGTACAAAAGCAATAATGACAGAGATGCAAAGTATGGCGAGCAAATCAACTCAAGAACTTAAATCATAAGAACGGTAGAACTCATTCACAAGGAATAACTACAGTAAAGAATGCTAGGCACAAGGAGAACATCTTAACAAGGAAAAACAAAACAAAATATAGCAACGATTCCACATTTTTCAAGTCAACAATAAGAAGCCAACACGAGTCAAATAGTTCCAAATAATGGCAAGTCAACTAAGATATAGGTTATCTAAACTCCTTTTGAGGTTGAGCAATTACGAGGAATATTCAACAATTCAAGTAAGGATAAGCAACGAAAGATAATCATAACTCTAATTAAGACTAAACAATTATAGGATGAGAAAATAATGATTTCAGTTAAAGATAAGCAGTTATGAAAAATATAGCACGTCGATAGAAGAGGTAAAATCTTTGGTTAAGTCAAATAAGGGTCAAATAGACAGTAAGAGTGAATCCTAAAGCAATTATCTCTAATCAAAGCATGTAGAAGTGAAACTAGAAAATAGGAATTCAAGCGTATCAAGAACAACATCATACACGGTGAATATAAGGACATAAGAACCCTAAAATTCTAACTTTCCACAAATAAGTCAGAGCACGCACTCGTCACCTCGCGTACACAGACTACAATCATATAGATGGCTCAAATCCTAAGGGGTAGTTCCCCCACACAAGGTTAGGCAAGATACTTACCTCGAATCACTCGACTCAATCCAAAACCACGCTCTTGCCACGAGTATCCAACTCCAAATGTCCCAAATCTAATCAAAGCAATTGCATAATCCCATATCTTGCATATTTATTTTGGGACTACGGACGTATTCCGGGAGATTCCCCAGCACTGCATATTTAAATTGGGACTACAGACGTA
>AWOL01S0002064.1:145601-170985 GCA_000715115.1 Nicotiana otophora | reverse complement strand
TAGCAACGATTCCACAATATTCAAGTCAACAATAAGAAGCCAACACGAGTCAAATAGTTCCAAATAATGGCAAGTCAACTAAGATATAGGTTATCTAAACTCCTTTTGAGGTTGAGCAATTACGAGGAATATTCAACAATTCAAGTAAGGATAAGCAACGAAAGATAATCATAACTCTAATTAAGACTAAACAATTATAGGATGAGAAAATAATGATTTCAGTTAAAGATAAGCAGTTATGAAAAATATAGCACGTCGATAGAAGAGGTAAAATCTTTGGTTAAGTCAAATAAGGGTCAAATAGACAGTAAGAGTGAATCCTAAAGCAATTATCTCTAATCAAAGCATGTAGAAGTGAAACTAGAAAATAGGAATTCAAGCGTATCAAGAACAACATCATACACGGTGAATATAAGGACATAAGAACCCTAAAATTCTAACTTTCCACAAATAAGTCAGAGCACGCACTCGTCACCTCGCGTACACAGACTACAATCATATAGATGGCTCAAATCCTAAGGGGTAGTTCCCCCACACAAGGTTAGGCAAGATACTTACCTCGAATCACTCGACTCAATCCAAAACCACGCTCTTGCCACGAGTATCCAACTCCAAATGTCCCAAATCTAATCAAAGCAATTGCATAATCCCATATCTTGCATATTTATTTTGGGACTACGGACGTATTCCGGGAGATTCCCCAGCACTGCATATTTAAATTGGGACTACAGACGTATTCCGGGAGATCCCCCTGTCTTGTATATTTATTTTGGGACTACAGACGTATTCCGGGAGATCTCTCAGCACTGCATTTTTAAATTGGGACTACAAACGTATTTCAAAAGATTCCCCTATCTTGCATATTTACTTTGGCACTACGGACGTATTCTGGGAGATCCCCCAGCACGACATATTTATTTTGGGACTACAGACATATTTCGGGAGATCCCCCCTCCCCGTACTGCATAATTAATTCGGGACTACGGGACGGTATTCCGGTAGATTTCCTTGTGGTTATATCTGTGTTCGGAGCTGCTAATCTTCCATGCTTAGGTGTCACAAGGTGACTTATACTCGAAGGATAATTATTTGAAAAGTTTATATTTGAAAAGTATTTATCTTGAAGAAACTATGTTTGAAGGATATTTATTTGAAAGGTTTATACTTGAAAAGTATTTATCTTAAAAGAACTATGTTTGAAGGCTAATTATTTGAAAAGTTTATATTTGAAAGGTTTTTATCTTGAAAGAACTATGTTTGAAAGATATTTATTTGAAGGAAGTATATTTCAAAAATAATTTCTTATTGGAAAGTATTATATTCTAAAGACCTCAATTTAAAAACTCACGGGTAAAAGTTTACACTAGAAGGATTTGACTAATTTATTGGGGTTTATTGGCTGAGACCTGATGTGAAAACTATTGCAGTTGCTGATTTACTACTTGCCTTTACTGTATTGTGATGTTCGGATTTGGGTTGTGTTTCCGTTCATTCTTCTGTGTCTTATTCTGGTGTTCCGCTGTTACTTGCTGTTTTTCCTTCCTTATTGCAGTTGCTAGGTCGTTAGCCATATCGCGGGGTCCTTAGATAGATGTCATGTTTTGTCATCCCTATAGTTATGCTTGTTCAGTTTATTAGACCAGTGAGTGTCTTGACTAGTCCTCGACACTACTTCACCGAGGTTAGTCTTGATACTTATTGGACACCGCTATAGTGTGTTCATACTACACTTCTGCACATTTTGTGCAGATTCAGGTATCGATCGTTAGTAGCTGTGTGGATCCTTGCTGAGGAGACTCAAGGTAAACCTGCCGCTGCGTTCACAGGCTTCGGAGTCACCTTCCTATTTTGTATTTATATTGTTTTTACTTACTTCCAAACAGTTGTATTTAAAAGTTGTAGTAAACTCTGTAGAGCTTATGACTTGTACTACCGGTTTTGGGAAATTATAAATTTTATAAAGATTTCTATATCGAGACTGTTAGATTTCCTTTGTTATTGTTGTTACTCAGTAAATGTTAGGCTTACCTAGTCCCTATGACTAGGTGCCATCACGATACCCAACGGAGGGGAAATTGGGTCGTGACAAAAGCAAACTACGAATATTCAAGAATTAATTACTTTTCTAAGTTCAAGATCGTGTGTTAAAGTTGAGAGCAATGGAGCCATGTATTGGGTTGGAGTAAGTGATGGCAGCTCAAAATTCATCAACTATTAGCCTAAACTCATACCCAGTTGAATCAAACACTACGTCCTGAAATTTCATGTGGGTCGAGGTCCATTAGCACACAAATGAAATTCGAACTTGAAATATTATAACCATAAATTTTATTCAACTACCTGATTTTATAGCCAATGACGACAAAATGAAGCGAAATTACATACTCCCTAATCAAATAGCCACTTTATCCCTACTCACAACTTTAGCTCTCAAATTCATGTCCAAAATTACACAAAAGAAGCTTGCATTACAGACCAAAGACCTCATCAATATCTGTATATCAACGCTATTTGAACATAAATCAAAGAAGGCCCTTTGGATTTAACAATCTAAATTCAAAATAACAAGGAAAAAGTACACTAATTTTGCACAAACGGCAAATTAGATCTAAGCATCATATGAGTCGATATCAGCCAATTAGCGCAGCAGAAGAGGACATTTTATAACATCACAAATTGAATAGGTATATCAAACATTCAAATATATTCAGTCCATAACCAATCACCACAATCAAAATCTGAGTAAACAATCACAAACTCAATATGAGTAATCCAAATTTTAATCCATAGACTCAAGTAGAAGAGAATAGGTGAATATTTACATAACTAAAAGCGGTAAAACAGCACTAAACGACCAAGCAAAGGTCTGGAAATAGAAGATTAAATTCAAGATCCCAGCAGAGAACAACAACAACAAAGTTTCTTCAGCAAAACCAGAGAAATCGACACCAAATTCCAGCGAAATTCGAACCAATCCTTCCAATTCTCTTTTGTATTTTAGTTTAAGCCCTTTTGAATTCTTTCAAATCTGGGATTTAATTTTCCACCCTAGAAAGGTGCTTGAGTGAAAAAAGACTCTCTCTCCTGATCTCATCTGTTCTCTCGCTCCCGGTCCCACATGCCCTCTAACCGGCGAGCGATCCCTACCACCTGCTGAACGAAACATATGACTCCAACTCTCTAGCCATACTGAACCGAATATCATGCTTGGGCCCCTCAATGAATCTATGGACTCGCCCTCTAACTGAAGCGACCAAGGCAGGTGCATGCCTGGCCAAATCACTGAATCTGATGGCATACCCTAATACTGATATAGTGCCCAGACACAACCGCTCAAACTCCGCGTGCCATGCATCCCGAAGGGACTGAGATACAAACTTTCTCAAAAACATTTGTGAAAACTGAATCCATGTAAGTGAAGCTGCATCGGCCGGGCTACCCAACTCATATGCCTGCCACCACTGATGAGCTGCCTCCTTAAGCTGGAACGTAGTAAAAGCAACCCCACTCGTCTCAACAATATCCATAGTGCGGAGGATGCTATGGCACTCCTCCAGAAAACCCTATGCTCTCTCTGAAGCTAAACCGCTGAATGTATGAGGGTTATATCTCTTGAACCTTGCAAATCTAAGCTGCCCTTCCTCGGATGCTGCTGATCTGACCATAAGCTAAACTGGAACCACAGCCTGTGTCACCATGACACCTGGAACCTGACCAACGTGAACTCGCTGTTCTGGAGTGTGGGCGGCGGGAGTCTGGGCTCCTCCCCCCGTCTGTGAAGTAACCGGTGCAACTGGAAATAACCCCGCCTGAGATAAAAGACTAAACATGCTCAGGAACTGTGCTAAAGTCTCCTGAAGTCCGGGGGCAACAGCAGGCGCCTACGGTACTTGCCCCCCAACTGAAACTACTGGCGGCTCCCCAACTGCTACTCTAGTAGGTCCCCTAGCTACGACACGTGCTCCTCGTCGGCCTCTGCCTCTGACCATAGCGGCATCTACTCCGGGGGTAACATCATCAGGAACCACAGCTCGTGCCCTCACCATTTGTGAGAGAATGGAATGGTAAATTTCAAACTTCAAGATCAATGAACTCGCACGATAGGAATAAAGGAAGTGACATTGTCCTAATAGTTCCGTAGCCTCTCGAAGATAAGTACAGACGTTTCCATACCGATCCGCAAGACTCTACTAAACTCGCTTATGACTCGTAGAACCTATGAACATAGCGCTCTGATATCAACTTGTCACGACCCAAATTCCCCTCCGTTGGGTATCGTGATGGAACCTAGTCTTAGGGACTAGGTAAGCCTAACATTTATTGAGTAACAACAATAACAAAGGAAATCTAACAGTCTCGATATAGAAATCTTTACAAAATTTATAATTACCCAAAACCGGTAGTACAAGTCATAAGCTCTACAGAGTTTAATAAACCTTCTAAATACAACTGTTCGAAAGTAAGTAAAAACAGTGTAAATACAAAATAGGAAGGTGACTCCGAAGCCTGCGAACACAGCGGCAGGTTTACCTTGAGTCTCCTCAGCAAGGATCTGCACAAAATGTGCAGAAGTGTAGTATGAGCATACCACAGCGGTGCCCAGTAAGTATCAAGACTAACCTCGGTGAAGTAGTGACGAGGACTAGTCAAGATACTCACTGGTCTAATAAACTAAACAAGCATAAGTATAGGGATAACAGAACATGACATCTATCTAAGGACCCCGCGATATGGCTAACGACCTAGCAACTGCAATAAGGAAGGAAAAACAGCAAGTAACAGTGGAACACCAGAATAAGACACAGAAGAATGAACGGAAACACAACTCAAATCCGAAAATCACAATACAGTAAAGGCAAGTAGTAAATCAGCAACTGCAATAGTTTTCACATCAGGTCTCAGCCAATAAACCCCAATAAATTAGTCAAATCCTTCTAGTGTAAACTTTCACTCGTGAGTTTTTAAATTGAGGTCTTTAGAATATAATCCTTTCCAATAAGAAATTATTTTTGAAATATGCTTCATTCAAATAAATATCTTTCAAACATAGTTCTTTCAAGATAAAAACCTTTCAAATATAAACTTTTCAAATAATTAGCCTTCAAACATAGTTCTTTCAAGATAAATACTTTTCAAGTATAAACCTTTCAAATAAATATCTTCAAACATAGTTCCTTCAAGATAAAAACTTTTCAAATATAAACTTTTCAAGTAATATCCTTCGAGTATAAGTCACCTTGTGACACCTAAGCATGGAAGATTAGCAGCTCCGAACACAGATATAACTACAGGAGAAATCTATCGGGATACCATCCTGTAGTCCCGAATTAATTATGCAGTACGGNATGGGGGGGGGGGAGGATCTCCCGAAATATGTCCGTAGTCCCAAAATAAATATGCCGTGCTGGGGGATCTCCCAGAATACGTCTGTAATCCTAAAGTAAATATGCAAGACAGGGGAATCTTCTGGAATACGTATGTAGTCCCAATTTAAATATACAGTGCTGAGGGATCTCCCGGAATACGTCCGTAGTCCCAAAATAAATATGCAAGACAGGGGCATCTTCCGGAATATGTCCGTAGTCCCAATTTAAATATGCAGTGCTGGGGGATCTCCCGGAATACGTCCGTAGTCCCAAAATAAATATGCAAGACAGGGGCATCTTCCGGAATATGTCCGTAGTCCCAATTTAAATATGCAGCGCAAACAACAGAGATAACAACTATACACACGACAGAAACCTCGTACATTACCACAACAAGTACAAAAGCAACAATGACAGAGATGCAAAGTATGGCGAGCAAATCAACTCAAGAACTTAAATCACAAGAACGGTAGAACTCATTAACAAGGAATAACCACAGTAAAGAATGCTAGGCACAAGGAGAACATCTTAACAAGGGAAAACAAAACAAAATGTAGCAACGATTCGACGTTTTTCAAGTCAACAATAAGAAGCCAACACGAGTCAAATAGTTCCAAATAATAGCAAGTCAACTAAGATATAGGTTATCTAATCTCCTTTTGAGTTTGAGCAATTACAAGGAATATTCAACAATTCAAGTAAGGATAAGCAACGAAAGATAATCATAACTCCAATTAAGACTAAACAATTTTAGGATGAAAAAATAATAATTTCAATTAAAGATAAAAAGTTATGAAAAATNGGGGATCTCCCGGAATACGTCCGTAGTCCCAAAATAAATATGCAGTGCTGGGGATCTCCCGGAATACGTCCGTAGTCCCAAAACAAATATGCAGCGCAAACAACAAAGATAACAACTATAACATGACAGAAACCTCGTACATCACCAAAACAAGTACAAAAGCAACAATGAGAGAAATGCAAAGTACGGCGAGAAAATCAACTCAAGAATTTAAATCACAAGAACGGTAGAACTCATTCACAAGGAATAACCACAGTAAAGAATGCTAGGCACAAAGAGAAACAACTTAACAAGGAAAAACAAAACAAAAATGTAGCAACGATTCCACAATATTCAAGTCCACAATAAGAAGCCAACACTAGTCAAATAGTTCCAAATAATGACAAGTCAACTAAGATATAGGTTATCTAAACTCCTTGTGAGGTTGAGCAATTACGATNCAAATAGACAGTAAGAGTGAATCCTAAAGCAATTATCTCTAATCAAAGCATGTAGAAGTGAAACTAGAAAATAGAAATTCAAGCGTATCAAGAACAACATCATACACGGTGAATATAAGGACATAAGAACCCTAAAATTCTAACTTTCCACAAATAAGTCAGAGCACGCACTCGTCACCTCGCGTACACAGACTACAATCAACATAGATGACTCAAATCCTAAGGGGTAGTTCCCCCCCACAAGGTTAGGCAAGATACTTACCTCAAATCACTCGACTCAATGCGAAACCACGCTCTTGCCACGAGTATCCAACTCCGAATGGCTCAAATCTAATCAAATCAATTGTATAATGTAAATAATACTACAAGCAACTACTTTAGCTAATGAATTCGAAGCTAAGGCAAGAAAATAGGAAAAACGCCCAAAAAGGTTCCTCGAGCCCACGACTCGGAATAGGGTAAAAGTTACCAATTTAGAACATCCATTCACTCACGAGACCACTCATACAAAAATCATCTAAATCCAATGCCTAGAACTAGATCAAAACTCATAATTTCGATTGGGGAACTTTCCCCCCCATTGCTTACATTTCTCACCCAATTACCTTGATTAAATGAGAAAAACTACAATAGATTAATGCAATAAAACCAAATTCGAGTAAGAAATCGTTACTCACAAGATTCCTCTGCAAATCCCTCAAAGAATCGCCTTCTCCCGAGCTCAAAATAAAAAAATGGAGTGAAAATGAACTTACCGTCAATTCCAATCCCTTTTCTGCCCAGCGATCCTCGCACCTGCGCCTACCGCATCTACGGTCTAACCGGTCGCACATGCGGAAGTCACTAACTCCCACAGTCTCCGCACCTACGAGCCTTGCACATCTGCGGGCATCGCAGATGCGGAACCTCCTCGCACCTGTGACCTCAGGCCAACTCGCAATTCTCGCATCTACGCTTCCATCCCCGCACGTGCGAGTCCGCACCTAGGGTTCCCACTCCACAGGTGCGATACACCAGACACCAGAAATACTACAGCAATGGCCTAAGTCCAAAAATGCATCCGTTAACATCCTTAACACACCCGAGGCCCCCGGGACCTCAACCAAACATACCAACCAATCCTATAACACCATATGATCTTAGTCGAGCCTTCAAACCACATTGAACAACCTCAAAAACATGAATGGAGCACATATTCAAGCCTAAGGAACTTTGAATTTTCCAAATTCTACAAATGACGCCAAAACATATCAAACCTAGTCTGGATGACTTAAAATTTCACACACAGGTCACAAATGACACTACGAAGCTACAACTACTTATGGAATTCCATTCTGGGGTCGATATCAAAATTTTCACTACTGACCGAAATCGCCAAAAATCCAACTTTCACCAATTCAAGCCTAAATCTACTACGGACCTCCAAAACACATTCCGGACGTGCTCCTAAGCCCAAAATTAACATACAAAGCTGCTGACATCATCCATAACTCATTCCGGAGCTGTTTATACAAAAAGTCAAATTTCGGTCAAATTCTCACCGCTTAAGCTTACAAAACTAGAATCCTTCTTCCAATTCGACTTTGAATCATCCGGAAACTGAATCCAACCATACACGCAGGTCGATATACATAATGTGAAGCTGCTCAAGGCCTTATGCCGCCGAACAGAGCTTAAATTATCAAAACGACCGGTCGGGTCGTTACAGTTTTAGGCGCGATTAATAACAAATCATTGTGACTATGGGTACGGTTCCCATGACTTAGTCATGATACGTAAATTCCAACTCATGTTGTGAATCACGGGTACGTTTCACGTGGCGTGATTTGCGATGTGTACAAAAAATAACAAGCGCACGACACCGCGACTTGTTTAAATAAATTTCATAATTGTTTAAAAATCATTAACAGCGGTGAAAAAGCGGCAATGCATAAAAGGTTCATAAACATGTAATAATTCAGATAATTGAGCCAAGTATTAATTGTTAAGTGACCTTGCTAAAACCACGGAACTCGGGAGTATCTCACACCTTCTTCCTGGTTAACAAAATTCCTTACCCGATCTTTTGTGTTCGCGGACCATAAATAGAGTTAATTTCCCCGATTTGGGATTGTAAAATAAACCGGTGACTTGGGATACCATAATAATTATTCTAAGTGGCGAATCTGAATTGAATAAATTATCCCATTTCGAATAATGTTACTTTAATTAGAAAAAATCCCCTATCCCTCGAGAAAAAAGGAGGTGTGATAGTAAGTAGCATATAATAGATTATTTTGACTAGTTTTTTGTGGGGATGAAGCATATATTTATATATATATATATATATATATATATATATATATATACACCAGTATCTATGAACGTGCGTTGTATTTTAATAATGACACATGATGATTTAAACATTTATTTATATGAAGGAACAATAAAATTTAATTAATGAGAGATATTTTATGTTTAATAACACAACAATCATCTAAATACCGAAAAATATTATTAAATTAGCATAATACATGAATTTAATATAACATCATCAAAACTTACACAAATGATCAATTTTGTCATGTTAGTTAGATAATTATGTATTATAGTTTAAAAGTATTTAATGTGATGGTATCTTAACGAACACTTCTTTGTGGATAATTATTTTTTTGTGTATGTTTCCTCATAATGCTTTGGTTGCTCTGCCTTAACCACAACTCTTTTTGTCGATCTTGATATCCTCTTGAACGTGCAACATACAATTGTTCGTGCAAGAAAATATATTGCGGCAAATATAGTCCAATATTTAGGATGTTTGTCCTTATGCTTTATTTATTATACTAGTATAAGAACCTGCGCGATGCACGGATAATTTGATAGAATATTAATCTTATAAATATTAGTTATATTTTACTATTTAATATAGTGTAAAGAAATATAACACAATCTATACAAAATTAAAGGATACACATCATGTAGCAATCAAATAAATTATTTGATCCTTTTTATTTTTATTATTGAATTAGTCAGTACTTTGAATAACCAAAACTACTCTCCAACTTGAATAGGTAGTTTTTTTTTTAATATTTTAGTTTTTTTACCGTAGCTAATTTAATTTTTTCTTATTTTTGTTTTTTAATTTTTAAAATAATTTTAAAACTCCGACTTGAAACTACTCCCCCGTTTGAATGCCACTTGAAAAATATTTTGTCTTAACAATTCCACTTGACTTTTTATATTTTTCATTTGAATTGAAAGTTATTTTATTTATTTATTTTTATTTTTTATTTTAAAATAATTTTAAAACTCCAACTTGAAATTACTCCCGAATTTGAATGTGTCACGACCCAAAATCTATTAAAGGCCGTGATGGCGCCGGACACCACTGTCAGGCAAGCTAAAAATAAATGCTTAATTTGGTTCTCATTTTAATATTTCTGAAATCATATTTCCTTCAATTAAATAGTAAAAGATGGAATTTACAAAATAAATAATAATATTTTTAACAATTTCGATATAGGACAACCCAAAACTACCCAAAACTCCGGTGGCACAAGTGCATGAGCCTCAACTAGGAATGTAAAATAAAATACAACATCTGTCCGTAATACAAATTCGTACAAGAGAAATATAAATACACTGAAGGAGACTCTGCTGGCTGCAGACTCATAACGTGGAATGCAGCTCACCTAAATCCCCGCATTAACTGCGTCATTGCTCCCACACGGCCACTAGACATATATGTACCACCACAAAAATGTGCATCAAGTGTAGTATGAGTATGTAAATCAACGCGTACCTAGTAAGTATCTCGCCTAACCTCGAAGAAGTAGTGACGCGGGGTCGACTTCTACACTTACTATGGGCTATAAATAAAATATCAATGATATAATTAAGAATGGATTACGTAGAATGTCTGTAAGCTCAATATCATGAAATAAGTAAACAATTATTTTGTTAATAAGAAATTTCCAATTTTATTTTTGTCATTTAACATTTTTGGACCTTTGGCCAATGAAAGCAATATCAATTATTATCAATTCCAAAGATATATCATGCGCACATCATGCCGAGGTTGTACGGCCCGCTCCAACATAAATATTTAAATTGTGCATTGCCGATGATCGAACAACGCGAACCATAGATACATCTATTTAACCTGCCGAGGCGTTCGACTCGCTCCACAAAAGAGAAAATACAATTTAAAACAACCAAATTCAAGATTTATTAAGGCAACTATTCAAGAAATACAAATTCTCATTTAGGGTCAAGAAGAATGGAGTTTAACCTTTTAAAGTTCCTTTAACAAGTTTCGATATGATTTAAGTAATTTAAATTAACAAGTAGGATGCAAGCATCGCAATTATAATATGATCTGGGTCCTAGACTACTCGGACATAAGCATATTAGTAGCTACGCACGGACTCTCGTCACCTCGTGCATATGTAGCCCCCATAAATAGAAGCACATGTTGAATTATTGCACCTATGGGGTTAATTCTCTCTTACAAGGTTAGAAAGAAGACTTACCTCGCTTCGAAGTTCTATAGACGGCTCCCAAGCCTTTCAAACGACTCAATTCGGTGCCCAACGCTCCAAAACTAGTCAATAAAGGTGCAAATCCATAAATATATACTCTAATACTCATTATAATTCAATTTACGACAATTTTCAACTCTGCTCGAAAAGTCGATAAACATCACCCTCGGGCCCACGTGCCCGAATTCCGAAAAGTTTCAAAGATAAACTTTACCCATGACAGCACAAACTCAAATATATAATTTATTCCAAATTCCACGTGGTCAAAATCCAAAAAAATATATTTCTAGGTTTCTTTCAAAAATCCCATAATTTTCCCTAATTTTCCTCCTTAAATCCACATATAAACTTTATATTTAGCTCACAACAAGTAAGAAACTACTTACCTTGTGTTACACGGTGAAGACTCCTCAAAATCGCCCAAGAACTGAGCTCCAAAAATCCCAAATGAAAATTGTGAAATGACCAAGTTCGATCCCTTATGTTCTGCGAGTTTCCGCTTCTGCGGATTACTTGACCACATTTGCGGTCCCGCTTCTGCGGATCTCCAATCACTTCTGCGATCTAGTGCTTCCAGCCCATTTCCGCATATGCGGTCTCCCATACGCATCCGCATATGCGGATATGCTTTCGCACCTGCGCCCCCAGGATTTCTCTCAATCTCGCACTTGCGATTCACCTCAGCATCTGCGACCTCGCAGGTGCGGACGACCCTTCGCACTTGCGGTCACTTCCCAGCTTCGCCCAAACCGCACCTGCGACCATTTCCTCGCTTCTGCGGTCACGCACCTGTGGTCAAATTTGCGCAATTGTGATTACAATAGAACGGGTGCACTTCAACCATCTTTGAAGCTTCAACTTGATCCGTTAACCATCCGAAACCACCCCGAGGCCCCCGTGACCTCACCCAAACCAACCAACAAGTCCTAAAACACCATACAGACTTAGTCGAGCTTTCAAATCACATCACACAATGCTAAAAATACGAGTCACATCCCAATTCAAGCTTAATGAACTTTAAAACTTCAAACTTCTACATTCGGTGCCGAAACCTATTAAATCACGTCCGATTGACCTCAAATTTTGTGCACAAGTCACATTCGACATTACAGACCTACTCCAACTTTCGAAAATCGAAATCCAATCCCGATATCAAAAGGTCCACTTCCGGTCAAACTTCTAAAAAACCTTCAAATTTCTAACTTTCGCCAAACGACTCCAAAATGACCTACGGACTTCCAAATCCATATCCGGACGCGCTCCAAATACCGGGATCACCATACAGAGCTATTCCCAGATTTGAAATCCCAAACGGACATCGATAACATTGTGATACACTTCAACCCAAATTTATGAAATTCTTCCAAAATGCCAACTTTTACAATAGGCGCTGAAACACTCCTGGGTCATCCAAAACTCGATCCGAACATACGCCCAAGTCCAAAATCATCATATGAACCTGTTGGAACCTTCAAATCCCGATTCCCAGGCCGTTTACTCAAAAATCACCCTTTAGTCTATTCCTCTAACTTAAAGCTTCCGAAATTAGAATTTCCTTTTCAAATTAACTCTGAACTTCCCGAAATTAAATTCTGACCACGCGTACAAGTCATAATACCTGAAGTGAAGCTGCTCGGGGTCTCAAACCGCTGAATGATGCGCTAGAGCTCAAAACAACCGGTCGGGTCGTTACATTCTCTCCCATTTAAACATACGTTCGTCCTCGAACGTGCTAAGAACTGTTCTGGAGTTGTCAGAAATCATTGTTTAACACCTCGTGCACCTACCCGTACTACAATAATTCAGTTGTGCAAATTAGCTGGAGCAAATATGAAGATTCTCCCTTTTATTTAGTCAAATTATCCTTAGAGCCAAATTCTAACATCTGAAATTCTTTGCCAGGCCTGTTTCCAACATACGAATGTCGTATTAATCACTACATGATGCACCAATTCCTTTTTTCATACCTTCGCGGAATCCACACCATGCACCGTATAATTCACATGACCATAATAACATCCCCTGATAACAACAGCTGAAATCCCACGAATCCGATGCTTACAACACACCTCACGAAACATATAAGTCCCGTTTCAACTCTCGCAATACTGCCACAATAGAAGGGATGTGTAGAAATTCATAACCAACTTTCGAGTCGACAAATCATTGAGTCCCTCCTCCTGACAAGGACCATTACCCCATTATGAACCAAATAATGATATGTGGTTTTTTAAAATATGCCTCATATAATCCGATCGCTGATCCCAGGTCCAATAATCTCGTCTCACCCAGTATAAATTGTTCCGGCATTAAGACACCACAAACACTACCAAAGGTCTCATATGATGCCACAATGTACCAACAATCCACAAACTCGCATGCGATACATAAGGAAAAATAAACTCCGGAAAGAACTGATCAACCCACGTGACTAATTAAACAACCGAAAAGATGTTATGAACCTTCCTTAGAAAATGAGAAGCAAAACACACAAAAATAGGTACAAGGAACTATACTAAACATCACACTATTGCGGCGTGCAACCCAATCCAACCATGATACCCGTGGCGGCGTGCCACCCGATCCAAACAACGTACCCGTGGCGACGTGCCACCCGATCCAATCGTATACCCGTGGCGGCGTGCCACCCGATCCACACATGACAATAAATAGGGAAGTACCCATCAATCCAAAATGCTTATACTTACGAAATACCCGAATGTCAACCACAAGCATGCCAAGTGCACAATACGATCCCCGGGGAGACAGATGGCGCCATACGCTACAAAACTCGAGCATAACTAAGGTATGATAAACGTCCTGCATCTCGGGAGCCATCCTGCTCATATAATACCACAAACTATATGGGATCTCAATACGAGTGCGAATAATCAAACTTCCTCACAACCTACATGGCACAATAGAGACTACACGGAAAGGGCTGACAATAGAATTATCATCCAAGGCCCGAAGATCCCTCAGAAAATAACACTTTGCTAAAATGAACACATCTGGCATGATATAGAGCCCACATTCACATTTAGATTTATCCACGGACCTCAAGCCGATTCTGATCGTACCGTACCAGGCTAATAACCTTTCAAGGATCCACAATAACCCTCTTTCCCCCGACACACAAGAACAACTGTCAAATTCGGAATTAACTTCCATAGTCCATAACCAAATGAACCGAGCGCCCTTCAGGTATAAATTCTCACATTAGCGATAGTACCACAATCTCCATACTTGGTTTTAAATCTTTAATCAATCAAGTGACTACAAGTCACACTTATACCGTCTTCCCTTGGGATACACTCCCATGACCATCCGCACCAGGTAACAAGTCTACACATCCATACAATCGGCCACACAAATGATGTAAAGCAAATCAAGAAGCCGCAAATCAGTACACAATGCCTCTTATACAGGACACCGATCTTATGTGATGCTAAAGATAATACCAGCTGATTTTAACCATTTGAATTCTTCCCATACGAACTTGTCACGACCCAATATTTCCCTCTGTTTGGTATCGTGATGGCACCTAGTCTTAGGGACTAGGTAAGCCTAACAATAATTGAAACAACATTATTTAAATAACATCTAATAATTTGAAATAAAATCTCTTAATATTTATAATTCTCAAAACCGGTAGTACAAGTCATAAGCTCTACAGAGAGTTTGCTAGAAAACTTCTAAATACAACTGTCCAGAAATAAGAATAAACAGTGCAAAACAAAAACTTAAAGGTGACTCCGAAGCCTGCGAACGCAGTGGCAGGTTTATGAGTCTCCGCAACAACAGTCCACATAACTAGCTAATGAACAAATATTCGGATCTGTACAAAACTGTGCAGAAGAGTAGCATGAGCACACCGTAGTGGTGCCCAGTAAGTATCAAGACTAACCTCGGTGGAGTAGTGACGAGGAACAGTCATGACACCCACTGGTCTAATAAACTAAACAGGTACACGTATATGTAAAACAGGAGTATGATGTCTACATAAGAACTATGCAATATGGCTCACAATGCAGTAATGGCATTAAGGAAGAAAACAACCAGTATCAACGGAATATCATGAAAATGACACAGACAAAGTGAATGGAACACAACCTAAATCCAAAATCACAAATATAGCAAGAACAAGTAATAACTCAGCAACTACAACCACTTTTACATCAGGTTTTAGCCAACAACTCCATGAGGTACTGAACCTCGGACAAATCACAACTCACGAGTCTCAATACCTGAACCCTAACACTTGGCATCCTGTGCCCTCATAACACCTCATAACCGCACTAACGATTCACATGCCAATAGATCCATTCTCACATAGAAGGAAGTAAACAAGGGAGAGCATCTATGCTCAACAATATCAATAACACCTTTTATCCGATCAGAGTGCTTAACTACGTGTATGCTTGTGCAAGTGTCCTACTATAGTCCATATCAGCAAATAAGCATAAGGAAAAAGAACGAACAACACGTAGAATATTTTCTCACAGCTTTCACAAGATAAAGCTCACACAAGTACGTGTACTACTTCACAAATATCAACAACAAGAATGCCCCCAGGACACAAATCATCACAAATCAATCCCTGACACAGCCCACCTTATCTCGCCATGTGTGCAATAATAAAGTAAGTGTCCGCTTTGTCTCGCCACACGTGCATAACAATGTTCCCACCTTGTCTCGCCACATGCGCAACCCACACATATATATCCCACATTGTCACGCCGCATGTGCAAATATCAATAGTAAAAATAGCACGGCAGAAACCTAGTGCAACCCCATAACAACAACCGCACGACAGAAATCTCGTGCATCACAATAATAATAACCGCACGGTAGAAACCTCGTGCATCACCACCACAAATACAACAACAACAATGGCAATAATACAAAGTACGACAAGTAAATCAACTCAAGAACTTTTAAATCACAAGAAAATGTAGAACCAATGCACAAGGAATAACCACAGTTTGGAATGCTAGGCGTAAAGAGAACAGCTCAACAAGGGAAAACTAATGTGTAGCAACGATCCCAGAATTTACACTTCAACAACAAGGAAGCTAACACGAGTCAAATAATTCCAAATAAAACAAGTCGACTAAGATATATGATATCTACACTTCTTTTAAGGTTGAGGAAATTACGAAGGATATTCAACAATTCAATTAAGGATAAGCAGCGAAAAAATAATCATAACCTCAATTAAGACCGAACAATTATAGGATGAAATAATATTAATTCCAAATAAAGATAAACAATTCTGAAAAGATAGCAGGACAATAGAGGAGGTAAAATCTTTAGTTTAGTCAAATAAGAGTCAAATAGGCAGTAAGAGTGAATCCTGAAGCGATTAATTCTAATTAAAGCATGTAGAGGTGAAATTAGTAAATAAGAACTTAATCATATCAAGAATAACTTCATACTCAGTGAATATAAGGACCTAAGACCCTAAAAGGCCAACTTTCCACAAATAAATCTAAGCACGCACTCGTCACCTCGCGTACATGGTCTACAATCAGCATAGAAGACTCAAATCCTAAGGGAAAATCCCCCACACAAGGTTAGGCAAGATACTTACCTCGAACCAAGCTCAATCAATCGGTCACAATGCCTTTCCCAGGAATATCCAACTCCGAATGGCCCAAATCTAGCCAAAACAATTACATATCATAAATACAACTATAATAGGCTAATCTAATTAATGAAAACAAGTTTTTTAATAAGAATTCCAAAATCCGTCCTAAAAAGTTAACCCGGGCCCACGTCTCAGAATCAGATAAAAGTCACAAAATACGAACACCCATTTACTCACGAGTCCAACCATATAAGAATTACTCAAATCCGACCACAAATCCCCTTCCAAAACTCAAAATCTTTATTGAAGAAGTTCTTCCAACTTTTCCCAATTTCAGCCCCAAAAATCCGAAACTAAATGGAGAAAACAACTATAGATTAATGGAATACAACCAAAAACATGTTAGGAATAATTACCCCAAGGCTTCCTCTGAAAATCCCTCGAAGAATCGCCAAATTCCGAGCTCTCAAGTCCAAAAACGAAGAATGAAATCAAACCCTCGAATTTCTCTTTTCTGCCCAGGCGTGACCACACCTGCGGACCCGCCTTCGAACATGCGTCACCTCACCTGCAGAATTCCCATCGCAGGTGCAAATTCCACTCAAAACTCAGCGTTCGCTTCTGCGATCTAAGGGTCGCACCTGCGTGTGCGCACCTGCGGACCCATGTCCGCTTCTGCTATCCTTCACCGCTCCTGCGATTGCTCTATCACATCTGTGGGCATCGTAGATGTGGAATTTACAACGCACCTGCAACCCCTGGCACTCCTCCACTTTTCCGCTTTTGCGCTTGCCTCTCCGTATGTGTGATTCCGCACCTGCGGTCTCTCCACCGCAGGTGCAAAAATACCAGATGCCTGAAGACTTCAGCAGCAACACAAATCCAACTTTTAATCCGTTAAGCATCCGAAACTCACCCGAGGCCCCAGGAACCTCAACCAAACTTACCAACCAATCCTAAAACACCATACGAACTTAGTCGAGCCCTCAAATCACATCAACTAACGCTAAAATCACGAATCACCCTCCAATTCAATCTTAAAGAACTTGAAACTTCAAATTCCTACAACCGATGCCGAAACCTATCAAACCATGTTCGAATGACCTCAAATGTTGCACACAAGTCATATTCAACATTTCGGACCTACTCCAACTTCCATGATCATATTCCGACCCCGATATCAAAAAGTCCACTGCCGGTCAAAATCTCCAAAAATTCGACTTCCACTATTTTAAGCCTAAATGAGGTACAGACCTCCAAAACACAATCCGGACATGCCCCTAAGTCCAAAATCACCCAACGGAGCTAACGGAACCTCCGAAATTCCATTTTGGAGTCATCTTCACATAGTTCCGACTACGATAAAAATTCTAAGACTTAAGCTTCCGTTTTAGGGACTAAGTGTCTCAAATTACTCCGAATCACCTGGTAATTGAATTCAACCATGCACGCAAGGCAAGGAATATAATACGAAGCTGCTCAGGGCCTTATGCTGCCGGACATGATTTAAATTCTCAAAATGACCGGTCGGATCGTTACATCATCCGAGCTCGTTACATTCTTGTCAACATCTAACCGCAACCTTGACCCTCAGCTTCCAATTCCCCATGCCGCTCACTGCACCTAACATGCCAATACGTGAGAGTACCAAAATTCCATAATAACCCTTGATCCACTAATAGGATAAACAATTCATCATATAGAAATATTTTACTTAGTGCATTTCAGGAGAACCATAGAAACATGTGATTGAATTCTCATAACCGCAAAAAATACAACCCCAAGTAGTGGTCTAATCCACCATGTCCCTTCCGGAATCCATTTTCACACAACAGGCCATATGAATCAAATACCTCCCAAATCAACCAAGTTGTGGTGGCGCTCAAGCCCAAGTGTACAACCACAAACCACATGTATAACTTTACGCTGGAGAAACTGGTCACTGCCATAACCGTGCTGATTCATCCATTACCAACCGAGCCACTTCTGCTAATTTACTTCGGACTTGCCTTCAGAATAATAATAGCTCCATTCAAAACATCATGAACCCAAATCCGCACTCATCCTGAGTGACCTTATTTCACGAGACCACGTTGTCTCCAAAACCCATGAACCATCTTATACCCTCCTTATGCGCATATTCGCATCTTTAACTGGTATACCCATTCTGAAAATCCCTCTATGAATCCGAAGTTATTTTCTCCCATTCCTCCAATACCATGCCGCAAACCGAAGATAACGCAGAACACTCCAAGCCACTTTTTATAATCCACAGCAAAAACTCAATACTTAACCATACTACTGGCTCGAAATCCTTGGGCATCGCACTTTGAATTTTGGAACCCACTAGAATTATTGTTGAGAGTCATCCACTCAGACTTGTTCCCAATTATGATCAAATTCTTAGGCCCTGCTGGCACATGAACTCCCTCTCAAAGAAGCAACCAGCTGAATTCCTTTCCTTGTACATCACATCTACAAAAAGCATAAACTCTAAGTTTTACCAAAACCTGAACATGAACCTATAAAATATAATGCACATTCCTCAAATCCTTGGCTCAAATCACCACTGATGTTCTCTTTCCTTAGTCGTAGAAACCCACCAATATGCCGATAACCATAAACCTCACAAGTATACAACCATGCAATCCAATCGTAGGCGTTGGGGCTCTCCCACTTAAGCTTGAAGCTACCATTACATGACCCTGGAACCTACCAAGATTCCTTCTTCCTTACTGACATGACCTTGTGCAATCAACCTGCCAAATTCCTCGAAATCCTACTGTTAACCATTTCATGAACGCTTTGAATCACTAGCCACATTTACATATCCGACCTCTTACTAGATAGCCAGTAAAATTCTTCATAGAAGCTTCATCAACACCATGCAACAGTTAACCTTCTCACCAGAAGTAACCCACATATGGAAATTCCATGCCGACATCTTCCATAAACGTTGCACCGAGTACAATTACCACGAAACCAATAAACCATCCTGAGCCCGTGCTCATTCACCAGCTGCACAAGCCCGTTCACTCCCCATTGACATCAATTAAACGTGCGACGATTCATTCTAATCCAATGTCATGTTATATCCTTCTTCATATCATGCAACTCCTTTCCGTCATATCCAACCCTTCTCCGTATAGCAGCCAATATTCTAAATTAAGTTCGTAAACTTAGTCACTGTCCACTATGAGTCCCAAATCACTCTAAACTTTCTCAATGCGTGTAGTCATCCTACCATAGAACCCATATACTGCTCTGCCACTCTCCTACTTTGGCAAACCCTCTCCTTTAAGAAACTACTCAACTCATGTTTCTCACGCTTGGCCTTCTTGAATTTTCACCACTGCAAGACACCTCCCACATGTTCTTCCTCATCCTTCGCTGCCCAGTTGTTTCCTTAAATCAAAATCTATCTCTGTAGCACTTGAACCAATCGATCGCTACCAACTTTAAACCTTTCCGAAGATCATCTTTCTCGAGCCATCAAAACTCGAAACACCGATTCAATTCCGAAATCGCTACACCCCGTTATTTATGACAACCGCTTCTCCGGCACCATTCATACTATTCTGCCCCAAAGGCGATTTGAAAAGGGCCATAACACCTGCAAACCTAATACATTCAATCAAGGATAACGATACCACATCTCGGATGAAGATACCACCATACTCAAAAATATCAAGTCTCGTTACTCCATCAATCCAACCCGAACATTCTTAGTCTGATTGCCTTTCCTTTGGCGGAAATAAAATACTGGATCTCTGAATCATGCACTGAGTAAACCTCCTCCCAAGTCATTCACTGCTTCGACGCATAGACAAGCATCCTACCATTACACAAACACTTTGCGATAGCAATGTACGAATCGTCATAACAATCAGTGCCAAACCTCAAAACCTTAGGTAATACTGATACCGAGCTGAAATGACAGAACGACCTTCTGCAAGGCGATGATAATAGCCCGATCAAATATGCAAGGAGAAACATCCTGCACCACATCTGTAGTGCCATTAAAATTCCTCGATTCCCAATTTATAACAAGCGCTTCACGTCGCACAAGATTGAATAGGAAGGAAATGAAGGCATAAGCCTCAAAGGAATCAAATTGCACGATGAGGAATCAAGAAGGGAAGTTCTCCTAACAGTCTTGTAGCCTCTCGAAGATAAGTACAAACGTCTCCGTACCGATCCGAAAGACTCTACTAGACTCGCTCATAACTCATGAGACCTAAGTGAACCTAGTAATCTGATACCATATTATCACGACCCAAAACCATTAAAGGTCGTGATGGCGCCGAACACCGCTGTCAGACAAGCCAAAAATAAATACTTAATTTGGTTCTCATTTTAATATTTCTCAAATCATATTTCCTTCAATTAAATAGTAAAATATGGAATTTAAAAAATAAATAATAATATTTTTAACAATTTCAATACAGGACAACCCATAACCACCCCAAAACCCGGTGTCACAAGTGCTTGAGCCTCAACTAGGAATGTAAAATAAAATACAACATCTGTTCGGAATACAAATTTGGACAGCAGAAATATAAATACTCCGAAGGAGACTCTGCTGGTTGTGGACTCGTAACGTGGAATGCATCTCACCTAATTCCCCACACTAACCGCTCCTCTTCGCCCACACGGCCACTAGACATAAGTACGTAAATCAATGCGTACCTAGTAAGTATCCCGCCTAACCTCGAAGAAGTAGTGACGAGGGGTCGACTTCGATACTTACTATGGGATATAAATAAAATATGAATGATATAATTAAGCATAGATTACGTAGAACGGTTATAAGCTCAATATCATGAAATAGGTAAACAATTATTTTGTTAATAAGAAATTTCCAAATTTATTTTCGTCATTTAACATTTTTGGACCTTTGGCCAATGAAAGTAATATCAATTATTATCAATTCCAAAGATATATCATGCGCAAATCATGCCGAGGTCGTACAACCCTATCAATTATTATCAATTCCAAAGATAAACTGTGCACTGCCGAGGGCGAACGGCGTGAACCATATATGCATCTAATTAACCCGCTGAGGTATTCAGCCCGCTCCACAAAAGAGAAAATACAATTTAAAACAACCAAATTCAAAATTTTTTAAGGAAACTATTCAAGAAATAGAAATTCTCATTTACGGTGAAGAAGAATGGAGTTTAACCTTTTAAAGTTCCTTTACCAAGTTTCGATATGATTTAAGCAATTTAAATTAACAAGTAAGATGCAAGCATCACAATTATAACATGATTTAGGTCCTAGGCTATCCGGACATAAGCATATTAGTAGCTACGCACGGACTCTCGTCATCTCATGCGTACGTAGCCCCCATAAACAGAAGTACATATTGAATTATTGCACCTATGGGGTTAATTATCTCTTACAAGGTTAGAAAGGAGACTTACCTCGCTTCGAAGTTCCATAGCCGGCTCCCAAGCCTTTCAAACAACTCAATTAGGTGCCCAACGCTCCAAAACTAGTCAATAAAGGTGCAAATCCATAAATATATACTCTAATACTCATTATAATTCAATTTACGACAATATTCAGCTCCGCTCGAAAAGTTGATAAAATTCACCCTCGAGCCCACGTGCCCGGATTCTGAAAATTTTCGAAGATAAACTTTACCCATGATACCACGAACTCAAATATATAATTTATTCCAAATTCCATGTCCAATTACGTGGTCAAAATCCAAAAATATAAATTTCTAGGTTTCTTTCAAAAATCCCACAATTATTTAGAATTTTTCTCTTTAAATCCACATGTAAACTTTACATTTAGCTCACAATAAGTAAGAAACTACTTACCTTGTGTTACATGATGAAGACTCCTCAAAATCGCCAAAGAACTGAGCTCCAAAAATCCCAAATGAAAATGGAAAAATGACCAAGTTCGATCCCTTTTGTTCTGCCCAGTTTCTGCTTCTGCCGATTACTTGACCGCATTTGCGGTCCCGCTTCTGCGGATCTCCAATCGCTTCTGCGATCCAGGGCTTCCAGCCCATTTCCGCATATGCGGTCTCCTATGCGTAGATGCTCATCCACATCTGCGGATATGCTTTCGCGCCTGCGCCCCCAGGCTTTCTCTCAATCTCGCACCTACGATGCACCTCCGCATCTATGACCTCGGAGGTACGGACAACCCTTCACACCTGCTGTCAATGTCCAGCTTCGCCCAAACCGCACCTGCGACCATTTCCTCGCTTCTGCGATCACGCACCTGCTGTCAAATTTGCGCAGGTGCGATTACACCAGAACTGGTGCATTTCAGCCATCCTTGAAGCTTCAGCTTGATCCGCTAACCATCTTAAACTACCTCGAGGCCTCCCGTGACCTTAACCAAACCTACCAACAAGTCCTAAAACACCAAACGGACTTAGTCGAGCCTTAAAATTACATCACATAATGCTAAAACCACGAATCGCATCCCAATTTAGGCTTAATTAACTTTAGAACTTCAAACTTCTACATTCGATACCGAAACCTGTTAAATCACGTCCGATTGACCTCAAATTTTGTGCACAAGTCACATTCGACATTACAGACCTACTCCAACTTCAGAAAATTGGAATCCGACCCCGATATCAAAAGGTCCACTTCCGGTCAAACTTCTTAAAAACCTTCAAATTTCTAACTTTCGCCAAACGACTCCAAAATGACCTATGGACCTCCAAATCCACACCCGGACGCGCTCCCAATGCCTGGATCACTATACGAAGCTATTCCCAGACTCAAAATCCCAAACAGACATTGATAACATTGAAATACACTTCAACCCAAATTTATGAAATTCTTCCAGAATGCCAACTTCTATAATAGGCGCCTAAACGCTCTCGGGTCATCCAAAACTCGATCCGAACATACGCCCAAGTCCAAAATCATCATACGAATCTATTTGGAACCTTCAAATCCCGATTCCGAGGTCGTTTACTCAAAAATCACCCTTTAGTAAATTCCTCCAACTTAAAGCTTCTGAAATTAGAATTTTCTTTCCAAATCAACTCCGAACTTCCTGAAACTAAATTCCGAGCACGCGTACAAGTCATAATACCTGAAGTAAAACTGCTCGGTGTCTCAAACCGCTGAATGACGCGCTAGAGCTGAAAACGACCGGTCGGGTCGTTACAGAATGAGTATTTCTTTTATTTATATATTTACATTTTTATTATAGCTATTTATTTTTTCATTTGATTTTTTATTTTAATATATTTTACAAACTTCAACTTGAAACTACTCTCATATTTGAATGGGTAATTCCTTTTTTTCATTTTTTGTAGCTAATTACTATTAGATATTTATATTTATTAATTCAAATAGAGTAACCAATTAATTTAAAATTTAAAATTCGCAAGTGTTTTTAGTTAGAAAGGTAGTTTATTTTGTCTTAAAACTCAACTTGAAACTACTCCCAAATTTGCATTAGCAATTTATTTTTTTCTTTTTTAATATTGTCTTTTATTTAAAATAATTTTAAAACACCAAATTTGTTGGAGCTTTGTCCTAAATATCTATACTTGGCGTCTTATGGTTATACCACTTGGAATCATATAATTATTTACTTCTTTTTTGTATATATAAAGACTACTATATTAGAAAGAAACTACTCCCTAATTTAAATTGATAATGTTTTATTTCTTTCTTTCAATTTTTTAATTTTAAAATAATTTTAAAACACCAAATTGAAACCACACCCCAATTTGAATTAGCAATTTCTTATTTCTTTATTTTTGTTTTTTAGTTTTAAATAATTTTAGAACTCCAACTTGAAACTATTCCCCAACTTGAATAGGTAGTTTTTTCTATTATTAATATTTTTGTTTTTTTATTGTAGCTAATTGTCACGACCCAAACTAACCCCTGTCGTGATGACGCCTATCGTGGAACTAGACAAGCAGACTCATATCCAAAAGAAACCGATATTTTCATTTCAAAGATAATTTCAATGTTATTTAACATAAAAACATTCGTAAAGGAGTTCAAATCAAAATAAAAGTGTGGATGGGAAAAGCCCGACATCGGGGTGTCACTAGTCATGAGCATCTACTACAATCTGTCTAACAATATCAAGACTAATTCAGTCTAGAAAATAGCTAAATACAACTAAAGGAAGATAAGAGGGAGAAGAGCAGGGCTGCGATCGCCAGGCAGCTACCTTGCTATCCCCGGGAAAATCTGCAATCAGAACAATTAACAACCGCTACCGTGTCTAGCTACACCTGGATCTACACAAGGTGCAGGGAGTAACGTGAGTACGCCAACTCAGTAAGTAACAATAATAAATAAAGACTGAGCAGTAGTGACGGGCAATAAAGCATATAACGTTCATATCAGGAAATCTCAGTAAAATAACACATGCTTTTAAAATCAGGATTTGAATCAAAACATCACGTTTAAACCCAGTTCCAGTAAAAATTTAAAGATATTTTTCAACAGTTTTCAAACAGAGGAAAAATACAAAATGATGAAATCATAAACAACCCCTCGGGCAAAACATCACTCATATACAGCCCCTCAGGCAAACCTCACAGTCACTCGTGCCACTCGGGCATACTTCACAATCACTCTTGCCACTCGGGCATACCTCACAATCACTCATGCCTCCCAGTCACTGAGCACTCGGCACTCGACACTCACACTCAATAG
>AWOL01S0002064.1:89986-136022 GCA_000715115.1 Nicotiana otophora | reverse complement strand
ACCGATCCGCAAGACTATACTAAACCCGCTCATGACTCATGAGACCTATGTAACCTAGGCTCTGATACCAATCTGTCACGACCCAAACTAACCCCTGTCATGATAGCGCCTATCGTGGAACTAGGCAAGCCGACTCATTTCCAAAACAAACTGATATTTTCATTTCAAAGATAATTTTCATGTTATTTAACATAAAAACCTTCGTAAAGGAGTTCAAATCAAAATAAAAGTGCGGAAGGAAAAGCCCGACATCGGGGTGTCACTAGTCATGAGCATCTACTACAATCTGTCTAACAATATCAAGGCTAATTCAGTCTGGAAAATAGCTAACTACAACTAAAGGAAGATAAGAGGGAGAAGAGCAGGGTTGTGATCGCCAGGTAGCTACCTTGCTATCCCCGAAAAAATATGCAATCAGAACAATCAACAACTGCTACCGTGTCCAGCTACACCTGGATTTGCACACAAGGTGCATGGAGTAACGTGAATACGCCAACTTAGTAAGTAACAACAATAAATAAAGACTGAGCAGTAGTGACGAGCAATAAAGCATATAACATTAATATCAGGAAATCTTAGTAAAATACCACATGCTTTTAAAATCAGGATTTGAATCAAAACATCTCGTTTAAACACAGTTCCAGTAAAAAAATTATTTAAAGATATTTTTCAACAGTTATCAAGCAGAGGAAATATGCAAAGGTGAGAAAAATGATGAAATCATAAACAGCACCTCGGGCAAAACATCACTCATATACAGCCCCTCGGGAAAATCTCACAGTCACTCGTGCCACTCGGGCATACCTCACAATCACTCTTGCCACTCGGGCATACCTCACATTCACTCTTGCCACTCGGGCATACCTCATAATCACTCATGCCTCCCAGTCACTCAGCACTCGCACTCAGTAGGTACCTGCGCTCACTGGGGGTGTGTACAGACTCCGGAGGCCCCCCTTCAGCCCAAGCGCTATATCAAGCCAAATCATGGCATAAATCACTTAGGCCCTCGGCCTATATCAAACATGCTGCAACGTGCAGTCTGATCCCATAAATATGAAACATGCTGCGGCGTGCAGCCCGATCCCATAAATATCCTCACAAATCAGGCCCTCAGACTCACTCAGTCATAAACCTCTCAAGCCACTCAGGCATTTCAGTAAAAACAGGGCATTCAACCCAAAATAATATTTATATGCATCAAAATAGAGTCATAAAACTGAGTTATGGAGTAAACAAGTATAAACATGACTGAGTATAGATTTTCAATCGAAAACAATGAGAGGATAGTAAGAAAAGGCCCCTAAGGGTCCAAACAACACTGGCACAAGGCCCAAACATAGCATTCAACCCAATTTACAGAAACTCTTTCTAAAACATATAAGTATCATATAATTTCAACAAAATATGCAACTTTACAGTTGCTACGGGACGGACCAAGTCACAAATCCCCAACGGTGCACGCCCATGCGCCCGTCACCTAGCATGTGCATCACTTCAAAATAGTAGAATGATACGAAATCCGGGTTTCGTACCCTCAGGACTAGATTTACAATCGCTACTTACCTCAAACCGGTCAAATCTCTACCCCGCAATGCTCTTGCCTCTGGACTCGGCCATACCAAATTCATCAAACTAGAAAGATCATTCATTCACAAATCAAACCATACCAAATTCATCAAAATCCGACATCATTTGGTCCTTCAAATCCTTAAATTACTCTCTAACAATTCCAAACCCTAACCTCTCATTTTCACTAATTACATGATTAAAAAACGGGAAATCACCATATATATGAGTATTAAGGCTCAAGCAACTTACCTCACTGATAGCCCTTGAATCACCCTTCAAATCACTCCAAAAGCTCCAAAAACCAACTTGAAAATGGTGGAAATGAACCAAATTCGCGAAGGGTTCTATTTATGGTTTCTGCCCAGGCTTTTCGCACCTATGGAAAATTTCACACTTCTGCGCCATCGCACCTGCGGAAAAATTCATCGTAGGTGCGGAACTCACTTAGGATCCCAGCTTCTGCATCTGCGGCCCACAACCCTGCGCCTGTGAAGGCGCACCTGCGCCTTTCCTCCACTTCTGCTAAGCCTTCCTAGCATTCCCTTTCCGCATCTGCGCCCCAGGTTTTGCACCTGCGGGCTCGCAGATGCGACCTCCAACTCGCACCTGCACAACCTGCCTAGCCCAGCATTGCCCGCACCTGCGAACTCCCCACGAGCACCAGCGACCTTGCACCTGCGACTCCTCCTTCCGCAAGTGCGGAAATAGCAGAAGCAGCAGCTCCAGCTGCAATTCCAACTTCGACAAATCCGTTAACCACCCGGAATCACCCCGAGGCCGTCGCGACCTCAAACAAAAATACCAATAAGTCATATATCAACACACTAACTTAGTCGGACCTTCGAATCACTGAAAATAACATCATCTCATCAAATTACCCTCGGATTCAAGCCTAAGAACTTCTAAATCTCCAAATTCGGCAACCGATGCCGAAACCAACCAAACCACGTCCGAATGACCTGAAATTTTGCACACACATCACAAATGACACTACGAACCTACTCCAACTTCCGGAATTCCATTCCGACCCCGATATCAAAATTTTCACTGCCGATCGAAATCGCCAAATTTCCAATTTTGCCAATTCAAGCCTAATTCTACCACGGACCTCCAAATCACATTTCGGATGCACTCCTAAGTCCAAAATCACCTAACAGAGCTAACAGAACCATCAAAATTCAAATCCGAGATCGTTTACACATAGGTCAACATCCGGTTGACTTTTCCAACTTAAGTTTCTACTTAAGAGACTAAGTGTCTCAATTCACTCTGAAACCATTCCCGTTCCGAACCAACTAACCCGATATAACATAATATATCTGAATAACACAAAAAGAAGTAAAAATGGGGAAAACGGGGCTATAACTCTCGAAACGACCGGCCGGGTCATTACATTAATTTAATTTTTTATTATTTTTTGTTTGTTAATTTTAAAATAACTGTAAAGCTCCAACTTGAAACTACTTCCCAATTTGAACGAGTAGTTATGTTTTTTATATTTTCATTTTTTAAATATAACTAATTATAAGATATCTATATTTATTTATTCAAATAGAGTAACCAATCAATTCAAAATTTAAAAAGGTGTTTTTAATTAAAAAGTAGTTTATTTTGTCTTAATAATGCCACTTGGATTTTTGTGGTTATGTCACTTGTCTTAATAATGTGCTTTTGCCTCTCCTTTTATTATATATAGATTGTTTTTTAATTTTAAAATAACTTTATAACTCCAACTTGAAATTACTCCGTAATTTGAATGAGTAGTTATGTTTTTTTAGATTTTCATTTTTTTAATATAGATAATTATAAGATATCTATATTTATTAATTCAAATAGATTAACCAATAAATTCAAAATTTAAAAAGCTTTTTTAGTTTAAAAGGTAGTTTATTTTGTCTTAATAATGCCACTTGGCTTTTTGTGGTTATGCCATTTGTCTTAATAATGTGCTTTTGCCTCTCCTATTATTATATATAGATTTTTATTTTTTAATTTCTGTTTTATATTTTAAAATAATTTAAAAACTCCAAATTGAAACCACGCCCCAATTTGAGTTGTCAATATTGTATTTTTTTGTTTTCGTTTTTGTTTTTAAAAATAATTTTAAAACTCCAACTTGAACCTATTCCCCAACTTGAATAGGTAGTTTCTTTTATTATTAATATTTTCGTTTTTTTAATTGTAGCTAATTTAATTTTTTATAATTTGTTTTAATTTTAAATTAACTTTAAGTTCCAACTTGAAATTACTCCCCAATTTGAATGAGTAATTATTTTTGTTTTATATTTTTTTTTTAATATAGCTAATTATAAGATATGTATATTTATTAATTTAAATATAGTAACCAATCAATTTAAAATTTAAAAAGGAAGTTTATTTTTGTCTTAATAATGCCACTTGGCTTTTTGTGGTTATGCCACTTGTCTTAATAATGTGCTTTTGCCTCTACTTTTATTATATATAGATTGTTTTTTAATTTTAAAATAACTTTAAAGCTCCAACTTGAAACTACCCAATTTAAATGAGTAGTTATTTTTTTTATATTTTTGTTTTTTTAATATAGCTAATTACAGATATCTATATTTATTAATTCAAATAGAGTAACCGATCAATTCAAAATTTTAAAAGCTTTTTTAGTTAAAAAGGTAGTTTATTTTGTCTTAATAATGCCACTTGGCATTTTTTAGTTATGCCACTTATCTTAATAATGTGCTTTTACTTCTTCTTTTATTATATATAGATTTGAAGAACGAAGATAATTAGATAACAACAATAGCAGTTAAATTTGAGTTTAGGTTGGATGATATATTGTAGAATCCTAAAACGTGAATAAAAGTTGTAACTGTCTTTAATTTAAAAAGTATAACTAAAATTTATTTTTAAATTTAAAAAGTTAATATAAAAAATCTGTAATATCTTTTAGAATGATACTTAGTTAATGTATTAAGGAATTTTAGGGATAAAAAAGGAGGAAATGCATATCACATTTTGGGGGGTGGGAGTTCGTGGGATGTGCTCCTTAATTTTAGGTTCTTATGCAACCACGACAAGTTTTATTTCTAATGGTAACTTCCTAATTATTAATTACTTATTTGAATTGAGTAAATAACTATCCCTGCTTCAAATAATAGATATTCAAAATGTAACGACCCGACCGGTCGTTTTGAGCTCCAGTGCGTCGTTCGGCAGTTTGAGATCCTGAGCAGCTTCACTTCAGGTATTATGACTTGTACGCGTAGTCGGAATTGAGATTTAGAGAGTTCAAAGTTGATTTGGAAAGAAAATTTTTATTTTGGAAGCTTTAAGTTGGAAAGAGTGACTAAGGTGTGATTTTTGAGTAAATTACCAAGGAATCGGGATTTGAAGGTTCCAACAGGTTCTTATGATGATTTTAGGCATGGGCGTATGCCCGGGTCGAATTTTGGATGACCTGGAAACGTTTCGGCACCTATTATGGAAGTTGGCATTTTTAGAAGGATTTCTTAAATTTGGGTTGAAGTGCATTTCAATTTTATCGATGTCCGTTTGGAATTCCGAGTCTGAAAATAGCTCCGTATGGTGATTCCGATATTGAGAGCGCGCCCGGAAGTGGATTTGGAGGTCCGTATGTCATTTTGGAGTCATTTGGCTAAAGTTAGAAATTTGAAGGTTTTTGGAAAGTTGACCGGGAGTGGCCTTTTGATATCGGGTTCGGAATCCGATTCCAGAAGTTGGAGTAGGTCCGTATCTTGATTTAAGACTTGCACGCAAAATTTGGTGTCACTCCGAGTAGTATAAGTCTATTTCGGCGTGTTCAGAGTAAGTTTGAAGAATTTGAAATTTCTAAGTTGAATCAATTTGGTTTGGGGTATGATTCTTAGTTTTGATGTTGTTTTACACGTTCCGGGAGTTCGAGCGAGTCCGTTTTATGATTTCAAACTTGTAGGTATGTTCGGGCAGGGCCCCGGGGGCCCCGAGTGTTAACCGAACGAGGCTCAGACCAATTTTGGGATTTGGAGGAAGAGCTGAAGCTTCCAGCTTCTGGTATGATCGCACCTGCGCATGGGCAGCCACAGGTGCGAGCCACCAGTCACAGGTGCGAAGGAGAGGAGCTGGCTAGCAACCGCTGATGTGAAGTATTTTAGCGCACTTGCGAACACGCAGGTGCGAAGGACTGGCGCGTAGAAGCGGATGGATGCGCAGAAGCGAAGGGACAGGCGCACCTGCGTTTGCGCAGAAGCGAGCCATTGTCCGCAGGTGCGGTGCAAGGCCAAAAGGGAGAAATGCGCACCTGCAAGGAATTGTCCGCAGGTGCGAAACCGCGGGTTCGAGTGTAACGCCGCAGGTGCGAAAATCGCAGAAGGTAGAACCTTTATTTAAGTCCGGAGTTGCGTATGTTTAGCCTATTTTCTTCATGGTTTGGGCGATTGTGGAGCATTTTGAGAAAGGATTTCAACTAGCCCCTTGAAGGTAAGTTAGTTCTTCACTCTTTGTGTTAAATTCATAGATTATGGATAGATTATAACCGGTAAATCTTAAAAATCAAGGGTCTAGATGAAAAAACTAGATTGTTATAAAAAGGAGATTTTAACCACGAAAATGGTTATGGAATTTGATAGAAATCATATGTTTGAGTTTATAAGGTTATGGGTAATGATTATCTTCGAAAACTTTTGGAATTCGGGCACATGGGCCCGAGGGTGATTTTATCAACTTTTCGAACGGAGTTGAGAATTGTTGTAGATAGGATTATAATGGGTATTAAAGTATATATTTATGGATTTGCTTACTTATTGACTAGTTTTGGAGCATTGGACATCGATTTGAGTTGATTGAATGGCTTGGGAACCGGTTATGAAACTTCGGAGCGAGGTAAGTCTCCTTTCTAACCTTATAAGAGGGAATTTACCCCACAGGTGAAATAAATCAATATGTGCTCCTATTTGTGGGGGATACATACGCACGAAGTGATGAGAGTCCGTGCGTAGCTACTATTAGGCTTATGTCCGGGTAGTCTAGGACCCAAATTGCGTTATATTTGCGATGCTTGCATCCTACTTGATAATTTAATCGTTTAAAATATATTGAAACTTGATAAAGGAATTTCAAAAGGTTAAACTTCACCTACTTGGGTTTCGGACGGGTCACTTGACCATTAATGAGAATTGATATTTCTTTGAATATCAAACCTAAATAAATCCTTAATTTGGTGGTTTGAATGTGTTTGTCTTTTGTGGAACGGGCCGAACGCCTCGGCAGATTAAATAGATGCATCTATGGTTCGCGCCATTCGATCCTTTGGCAGTGCAAAGTTTAAATATTATATTTGATCGGGCTGTACGACCTCGACATGATTTGCGCATGACTTAATTGATTGCTTGGCATTATTGGTAATTGATATGGCCTCATTGGCTAGAGATATAAATTGTTAAAAGATGAAAATAATTTGGAAATGCCCTATTAACAAGAGAATTATTTACCTGCCTCATGTTATCGTGTTTACCGTTGCCTCATAAAATTCATAATTTATCATATCATCGGCATATTAATTATAGCCCATAGTAAGTGTTCGAGTCGACCCCTCGTGACTACTTTTTCGAGGTTAGGCGGGATACTTACTCGGTACGCATTGTTTTCGTACTCATGCTACACTTGAAGCACATTTTTGTGCAGGTACTCATATGTTTAGTGGCCTTGTGGGATCATAGGCGCGATTATGACGGGGACTTAGGTGAGCTGCATTCTATACGACGTTCCACAACCAAGAGAGTCTCCTTCAGAGTACTTACACTTTTCCTGTCCAATTTGTATTCTGGAAAGCTGTTGTATTTTATTTTACATTCCTAGTTAGTGCTCATGCACTTGTGACACCGGATTTTGGGATGATTATGAATTGCACTGTATTGAAATTTTGTAAAGAGATTATTATGTATTTTGTAAACTCCATCTTATATTATTTAATTGAGGGAAAAACTATGATTTCAAAAATATTAAAATGAGAATTTACTAATTATTGGAGTTGGCTTGTCTGACAGTAGTGTCCGGCGCCATCATGACCTTTCAAGGATTTTGGGTTGTGACAACAAAAAATTTAATTTAAAATAAAAAATTTAAAACTAATAATTAATTATTAACTAAGTTTTGTCCTAAAAACTAATACATGGCGTTCTCCTACATTGCCACTTGTCATAATCCTAGGCTAGACTTCTTTCCTTTTAATAATATAATATTCTTTCCTTTTAATAATATAATATATATAGATTTTTGTTTTTTTATTGTAGCTAATTTAAATTTTTCTTATTTTTAATTTTTAATTTTAAAATAACTTTAAAGCTCCAATTTGAAACTACTCCCCAATTTGAATGAGTAATTACTTTTTTTATATTTTCATTTTTTTAATATAGCTAATTATAAGATATCTATATTTGTTAATTCAAATAGAGTAACCAATCAATTCAAAATTTAAAAAGGTTTTTTTAGTTAAAAAGGTAGTTTATTTTGTCTTAATAATGCCACTTAGCTTTTTGTGGTTATGCCACTTGTCTTAATAATGTTCTTTTGCCTCTACTTTTATTATATATAGATTGTGTTTTAATTTTAAAATAACTTTAAAGCTCCAACTTGAAACTACTCCCCAATTTGAATGAGTAGTTATTTTTTTTTATATATTTTTAATATAGCTAATTATAAGATATCTATATTTATTAATTCAAATAGAGTAACCAATCAATTCAAAATTTTAAAAAGTTTTTTAGTTAAAAGGTAGTTTATTTTGTCTTAATAATGCCACTTAGTTTTTTGTGGTTATGCCACTTGTCTTAATCATGTGCTTTTGCCTCTCCTTTTATTATATATAGATTTGAGGAATGAAGATAATTAGATAACAACAATAGCAGTTAAATTTGAGTTTAGGTTGGATGATATATTGTATAATCCTAAAACGTGAATAGAAGTTGTAACTGTCTTTAATTTAAAAAGTATAACTAAAATTTATTTTTAAATTTAAAAATTAAATATAAAAAATCTATAATATCTCTTAGAATGATACTTAGTTAATGTATTAAGGAAATTAAGAGATAAAAAAAGGAGGAAAAGCAAATCACATTTTGGGGGTTGGGAGTTCGTGGGATGTGCTCCTTAATTTTAGGTTCTCACGCAACCACGAGAAGTTTTATTTCTAATGGTAACTTCCTAATTATTAATTACTTATTTGAATTGAGTAAATAACTATCCCTACTTTGTCATATTTTTTCCCTTTTCTCTATCTCTCTAAGCTATGCTCTTGGTGCACGTTAGTTAAACCTACGCCTCCGGTGGTTCCATGGCCAAAGGACGAGGAAGAGGACGGGGCCGACCAAACAAACTGCCCATCGCTACCTTTGGAAGCTCGGTGGGAACTAGGTTACTGTCACGACCCAATTTTCCCTCCGTATGATGCCATGACAATACCTAGTCTCTATGACTCGGTAAGCCTAACATTTGCGGAATAATGAAATAAAAAAATAAATTAAACAACTAACTGTTCAAAATACACAGTAATCCCAAAACCCGGAACATCGTGAATCACATACTACAGAAGGAAAATCAAGTGTCTCTACACATCAGAGTCTATCAAAAGAAAAATACAGAAGATAATGGATATTGGAAAGAGTAGAAAGGGACTCCAAGGTCTGCGGATGCGACAAATATACGTTGAAGTCTCCAAAGCTGCTCCGACTCATTGATAGTGCGGCTGATAAAGAGCACATGGATCTGCACACGAAAAACATGTGCATATTAGTAGCATGATTACGCCACAATCGGTACCCAGTAAGTGCCAAGCCTAACCTCGGTAGAATAGTGACGAGGTCAGGTCCGGACCCTACTGGAATATGATAATAAAGAAAGGAAAAAATGAAATATCGCAGTAAAATAAAGACTGAAATTTAACAAGAAAGAATTTATAGAATGTAACAACTCAATATACATAGATAACAACAGTGGTTCTCCCGAGATACCGTCTCGTAGTCCCAAACATAAATGTGAAGGGAGATCTCCCGAAATACTGTTCCGTAGTCGCAAAGTAAATATGCAAGACAAGGGGATTTCCTAGAATACCGTTCTGTAGTTCCAAAGTAAATATGAAGTACAGGGGGATCTCCCGAAATATCGTTCCGTAGTCCCAAAGTAAATATGCAGTACATGGGGATCTCTTGGAATACCGTTTCGTAGTCCCAAAGTAAATATACAGTACATGGGGATCTCCCGAAATATCGTTCCGTAGTCCCAAAGTAAATATGCAGCGCAAAAATAAAAAAATACAATTACATCATTAAATCTCACGGTTTAAACTAAGTACCAGTCAATGAAGAAGCATGAAATTCACTAAGCATGCTGCACAGAGTTCATATAAGCAATTAAGACACGTAGACATGTTGTATTAGACTAAACATGATAGCTACACATATTGGAATAACTCAATTAACAATAAAAATAGATTAATACTCATAAAAATGGTATAACTCAAAATAAAAGGAAAACAGGTTGCTGCTCAGTAAGAAAATCAGGTTTTTCCACATCTAGCCCGTGTACGTACTCGTTACCTCATGTACCCTGTGCTCACATATCACAATAGTTCCAAATCTTAAGGGGATTTCTCCCACACAAAGTTAGGCAAACCACTTACCTCGAACCAAGCTCAATCAATCGGTAAAAGTGCCTTTTCCACGAATATCCGACTCCGAATGGCCCAAATCTAGCCAAAACAATTACATATCATAAATACAACTATAATAGACTAATCTAATTAATGAAATCAAGTTTTTAATAAAAATTCCGAAATCCGTCCTAAAAAGTTGACTCGGGCCCACGTCTCGGAATCAAGTAAAAGTCACAAAATCCGAAAGAAATTCACTTACGAGTCTAAACATATCAAATTCACTCAAATCCGATACCAAAATCTTGATCAAAACCCCAAAATTTGGTCTAAGAACTTTTCTCAATTTTTCCCAAATTTTCACCCCAAATCCGAAATTAAAAGATAAAATTATTGATAGATTAGTGGGTTATAACCATAAAGGAGTTAGGAATCATTACCCAATGAGTTCCTCTGAAAATCTCTGGAAATTTCGTTTTCTACCGTGCTCCCAATTCAATTTTGTGATATGAACTCAGAACCCTCGTTTTTCAACTTTAAATTCTGCCCTTGTATGCCCTTCTTTGCGAACGCGGTCAAAGCCTCGCGTTCGTGAAGCACAAGTTGCTTCAAACCTAAAATATACTCATCGCGAACGCGATAAACTATTCAAGAACGCGAAGCTCAACTAGCCTGATTCCCCAAAATAATACTTCCCGTATATGATTTTAATAATTTATGACTTGCGAGAATGGTTGGTTCGAGATTTGGAAGTGTTTGGGTTGAAACCGGAACACTTGGTTCCTTAAGTTGGCCTTAAAGTGCTAAGTTTGACTTCGGTCAACATTCTGAGAAAACGACCCCGAAATAGAATTTTGACAATTCCAACAGCTCCGTATGGTGATTTTGGACTTAGGAGCATGTTCAGAATTTTATTTGGAAGTCCGTAGTTAAATTAGGCTTGAAATGGCTAAAATAGGAAATTAAGTTTCAAAGTTTGACTGGGGACTCGGAATCTAGTTCTAAAAATTTTTATAGCTCCGTTATATCATTTATGACTTGTGTGCAAAATTTGAGGTGAATCGGACTTGATTTGACAGGTTTCGGTACCTAATGTAGAAGTTGGAAATCTTAAGTTTCATTAAGCTTGAATTGGGAGATGATTCGTGGTTTTAGGGCTGTTTGGTGTGATTTGAGGGTTTGACTAAATTCTTATGATATTTTGGGACTTGTTGATATAATTGGTCGAGGTCCCGAGGGGCTCGGGTGAGTTTCAGACGGCTAACATATCACTTTTGGCCTTTGAAACACTGTTGATAACTGCTGGTATTTTCTTCTGATTTCGTTATACGCGATCGCATAAGTTGGTCTGCGATCGCGTAAAGTAATTTGGACAGAGGTGGATTTGTTCTACGCGATCACGTGAATGGGGTTTCGATCTTGTAGGCTTATTTTGGGTAGGTGAAAATTCGTTCTATGCGATCGCGTGGGCACGTTTGCGATTGCATAGGTTAGGCCAGCTTGTGCATCGCGATCGCGTGTGGTTGTTTGCGATCGCGTAGGGGAAACTGGTGAGGAGTTGGGACACGCGCTTAATTCTTCGCGATCACGTAAGGAGGCTCGTGATCGCGTAGGCTTGCGGAGATTGTGCTTCGCGATCGCGTGGGACTTTCCGCGATCGCGTAGGGTTTATGTTTGGGCAGAAAAATTTGTGCTATGCGATCGCTTGATGTAGTTCTCGATCGCGTATAAGAAATCACTTGTCAAAGAGTTTAAGTTCTGAAAATGGGACTTCATCCCATTTTCCATTTTTAACGATTTGGAGCTCGGATTTAGGTGATATTTGGGAGATGTTCAGAGAAAACATGAGGGTAAGTGTTCTTAACTCAATATTGGTTAAGTTACCCGAATCCATCACTATTTTTATCATTTAATGGGTGAATTGAGTTGGAAAAGTTTGAAAACTCTCTTGGATAGATTTGAGGATTTGAGGGCCGAATTATTATCGGAATTTAGTGATTTTGGTATAGGTAGACTCGTGGTTGAGTTGGTGTTCATATTTTGTAACTTTTGCCGGATTCCGAGACGTGGGTCCCACGAACGAATTTTTAATTAATTTTAGAATTTTTATTGAAAATGTAGTATGTTATTATAGAATTGATTCCTATAATTTTTAGTGATTGTATCGAATTAGTTTGGCTAGATTCGAGCTAGAAGAGTTGGATAATCGTGGAAAAGGCCTTCTAGTGGATTAAATTGAAGCAAGACGAGGTAAGTCTCTTGTCTAATCTTGTGAGGGATAAATTACCTCATAGGTGATTAAAATTAAATAATTGTTGCTAATTGTGGGGGCTACGTACGCACGAGGTGACGAGAGTCAGTGCGTAGCTACTATTAATGCTAAAATCCGGGTAGTTTAGGACTCAAAGCATGAATTACTTGTGTAAATTGTATTCTTTGTTTAATTAATATTATTTGATATATATGAATCTATTGTGAATTGTTAGATAAAGATATTAAAGGATGAAAATCTTATATGCTTGATTTTCTGTTTAAATTAATTAATTGTTAAAAGAAATTATTCTTCCTCCCGAATTTATTCTATAATCAATATACTCTCCTTCCGGAGGTACATAAGAAAATGTTCTCCTTTCTTGTGGAGCGGGCCGACGCCACAGCAGGATAGATGCATCTATGGATCGCGCCGCATGTCCCTCGACAGTGTACACGACACTCTGGATCGGGCCGTACGTCCTCGGCAGAAATCGTGCTTAATAATAATAATAATTACACAATACTTTAATAGTTTATTTCAACTTGCGAAACTAATTGATAAATTGGAAAAATCCTTTGAATTTAATGAATTATTATTCTTGCTTGTTAAAGAATTAATTGTTATTCCTTTAAATGATATTTAATTGATAAATTGGAAATTATTTGAATTGAAGGAATTTGATTATTTTCGCAGATTAAATAAGTTATTTTAAATCCTGTAAATCATGCTGATTTAAATATCCTAGTTGTATTTTAAATTATTATTATTGACCCATAGTGAGTGTCAAAGTCGGCCATCTCGTCTCTACTACTTCGAGATTAGGCTTGATACTTACTGGGTACACGTTGTTTTCGTACTCATACTACACTTGCTGCACATTTATTTTGTGCAGGACCTGCACTTTCTGAGCCGTTCTGCAGCTACTAGTGTCTCTCCTTGTATTTGCATTTTGTCTATTTTTATTTCAAACAGTATTTGAAGTTTTGTATAATCTACTAGATGCTCATACACTTGTGACACCAGGTCTTGGCACACACATTGGTAGAATTTGGATTTTATTATTTTCTTGGTTTTAAATTTTGTCAGTATATGCTTAATTTATTAAGTTGGCTTGCCTAGCTGTAGTGTTGGGCGCCATCACGACCTATAGGTGAAATTGGGTCGTGACAATATGGTATCAGAGCACTAGGTTCATGTAGGTCTCACAAGTTATGAGCAGGCCTAACAGAGCCTTGCGGATCGGTACAGAGACGTCTGTACTTATCTTCGAGAGGCTATAAGGAGTTAGGAAATTTCCTTTCTTCATATTCCATCGTGCAATTGATGTAGTTCTAAATATCATTCTCTTATTCTCTCACAGATGGTGAGAACGCGCTCGAATGAAGTTCCAGACCAGGGAAGAGCTACTCCCCCAATTGCTAGAGGCCGAGGCCGAGGGAGGGCTCCAGCTCATGGTAGAGGGCGAGGACGTCCCGAGACTATTCCAGTTATGCCGCCAGTGGGTCCAGCAGAGAATCCCATTATTGAGGAGCAAGGTGAGGTGCATGTGGCAGAGCCAGCTCCGGTGGATTTCACATTTGCACCGGAATTTTAGGATGTTATGGGTCGTATGCTTCGGTTCATGGACAATATGACTCAGGCCGGTTTATTTCCGGTAGACCTAGCCACATCTCATGCGGGCGGGGGAGCACAGACCCCTACCGCACAGGCTCATGAACATGCAGTTGCTGTATATCAGACCCAGGATGCACTACCCGTGGGTGGAGCCCAGCCAGTAGCAGCAGCTACACCTGAGCCCAGGCCAGCTGTAGCCGCCGATTCTCAGAAGCTATTGGACCGATGGACTAGACTACATCCTCCTATCTTTGAGGGTGAGCGACCGTAACGACCCGACCGGTCGTTTTGAGTATTATAATCCCGTTTCCTTATTTACTGCTCAAATTGTGAATTACAGTTGTTATTTGGCTTGCCGGGGTAATTGGTTTGGGTCCGATGAGGTTTTGAAATGATTTGGATTCACTTAGTTCCAAGGTTTAGAATTTAAGTTGAAAAGGTTGACCGGATGTTGACTTATGTGTAACGACCCCGGAGAAATTTTTGCTAAGGAAATTAAGGTTTGGTAGTGCCGAGGTGGATCAATTAGTACAAAGATAATAAATATTTCTCGTGGCTCGGACATTTTGGGTTGAACAATGCACTGATGTGTAAAGGAAAAATTTTGCCGAAAAAGGGTCATTTCTGCGACCACTATGCGGTCGTAGAATCACTCTGCGGACCGTATAATGGTTGCAAAGTGGATCAATAGAGGGGCAAGATTTGAGGAAACTCTGCGGTGCACTATGCGACCGTAGACCTATTTTGTGGTGCATTATGCGACCGCAGAACAAGTATGCGGACCGCATAATGACCGCAGACCGGGTCAGTAACGCCCAGCTTTGGAGGCCAAATTATGTGGCCGTTATGCAGACCGCATACCTGTTATGCGATCGCATCTGCGACCGCATAACTGTGTCAGAGCTTCCATTCTTTCTAATTTTTGACCCGACCTAATTTCGATTTATAGCCCTTGAATCTCATTTTGAGCCAAAATCTGATATTTTAGAGAGAGGTGAGAGCATTTTAGTGAGAGAAAGTGAAGACTTAGTCATTTATCCATCAATTCTTGTTCAAGGTTTGAATAGTTCACAAGGATCTTGCTAGGGCTTCAAAGAGGTAAGAATTTCTTTTCTCAATTCTTCAATTTCGGGTTTGGAATAAAAATGGATGATTTATAGTATGATTCTTGGGTGTAAGAGTATTATGTATACATACCAATAAGGTTGTGGAAATATTTTTAAGTTCAAATGGGTAAATATTAGGTTACAAATGGTAGAAATCTTCATAGACTTTAATTGAAGATTTGAGGTTCGAGTTGATGTCGGATTTTGGTGAAATCTGTATGGTTGGACTCGTGGTTGGATGGGCGTTCATATTATGTAACTTTTGTTAGGTTCCGAGATGTTGGCTCCACGGACAATGTTGAGTTAATATTGGAATTTTCGTTAAAATGTTGATTTCATTAATTAGATGAGTCTATTATTATTGTATTTATGATATGTAATTGCTTTTGGCTAGATTTGGGCCATTCGGATTCGGATACTCGTGGAAAAGGAATTGTGACCGATTGATTGAGCTTGGTTCGAGATAAGTGGCTTGTCTAACCTTGCGTGGGTGAAATCCCCTTAAGATTTGGAACTATTGTGCTATGTGAGCGTCGTGTACGTGAGGTGATGAGTACGTACACTGGCTAGTTGTGGTAAAACCCGATTTTCTTGCCGAGCAGCAACATGTTTTCCTGTTATTTTGAGTTATACTATTTTAATGAATACTAATCTATTTTCATTCTTAATTGAGTTATTCCAATATGTGTAGCTATCATGTTTAGTCTAATACAACATGTCTACGTGTCTTAATTGTTTATGTGAATTATGTGCAGCATGCTTAGTGAATTTTTCCCGCTTCTTCCCTGACTGATACTTAGGCTAAATTGTAAGAATTTCGTGATGTAGTTGTATTTCTATCACTCGCGCTACATATTTACTTTGGGACTACAGAACGGTATTCTGGGAGATCCCCCTGCACATTTACTTTGGGATTACAGAACGGTATTCTGGGAGATTACCCTACACATTTACTTTTGGACTACGGAACGGCATTCCGGGAGATTTCCCTGCACATTTACTTTGGGACTACAGAACGGTATTCCGGGAGATCCCCTTGCACATTTACTTTGGGACTACGGAACGGTATTCCGGGAGATCCCCCTGCACATTTACCTTTGGGACTACGAGACGGTATCTCGGGAGATCCCCTGTTGTGTTTTTGTTTTTGTGTACTGAGCTGTTACCTTCCATGATTCCATTGTTGTTAAATTTTAGCCATTATTTTATTGCGGTATTACACTATATATTGTTTTATTAAATATATTTACCAATAGGGCCTTGACTGACCTCGTCACTGCTCGACCGAGGTTAGGCTTGGCACTTACTGGGTACCGATTGTGGTGTACTCATGCTACTCTCTGCACATGTTTTTCATGTGTAGATCCAGATGCACCTTATCAGCCTATCAGTAAGTCAGGACAGCTTTGGAGACTTCAAGGTATATCTGCCGCGTCCGCAGACCTCGGAGTCCCCTTCTACTCTTTCTCATGTCCATTATCTTCTGTATTTTCCTTGTTAGAATTCTGATGTATAGAGACACTAGATTTTTCCTTCTATAGGTTGTGATTCACGATGTTCCGGGTTTTGGGATTTGCTGTGTATTTTTGAACAATCACGGTGTTAAAATTTCTGTTTTCATTTTATTATTCCGCGAATGTTAGGCTTACCTAGTCGTAGAGACTAGGTGCCGTCACAGCGTTATACGGAGGGGAAATTTGGGTCGTGACAAGTTGGTATCAGAGCTCTAGGTTCGTAGGTGTCGTGAGTCACAAGCCGGTTTAGTAGAGTCTCGCGGATCGGTACAGAGACGTCTCTACTTATCTTTGGGAGGCTATGAAACTGTTAGGTGAATTCTAAACTTCTGAATTCTATTCTCTCACAGATGGTGAGGACACGTACAAGCAGATCTGATGACCAGGCACTCGCGCCCCCTACTAGGGCCACGAGAGGTCGGGGTAGAGGCCGAGGATGTCCACCTGGTGAAGCCAGAGCACCCGCACGAGCTGCTACAGAGGAGCCCCCACTAGCTCAAGCTGGAGGAAAGACACCTGAGATACCGGTTCCTGCACCATCCCTCTAGGAGACTCTAGCCCAATTTCTGAGCATGTTCAGCACCTTAGCTCAGGCTGGATTGATTCCACTTGCTCCTGCCACATCTCAGGCCGGGGGAGGAGCATAGACTCCCGTCGCCGGTACTCCAGAGCAGCGGGCTCAGGTAGACCAGGTTCCAGAGATTGTACCAATGCAGCCAGTAGCTCTAGCTCAGCCCGAGGTTAGGACCGCAGTTTTTGAGGCGGAATAGCTCAGACTTGAGAGGTATAAGAAGTACCACCCACCTACTTTTAGCGGATTGGCTACAGATGGTGCTTAGGGTTTTCTGGAGGAGTGTCATTGTAGTCTCCGTACTATGGGCATAATGGAGATGAGCGGCGTTTCTTTTTCCACATTCCAGCTTAGAGGAGCAGCCTATCAGTGGTGGCGTGCTTATGAGTTGAGTTGTCCAGCTGAGGCAGCTTCACTTATATGGACTCAGTTCTCGGACTTGTTTTCTGAGAGTATGTCCCTCAGAGCCTCAGGGGCTTATGGTGCACGGAGTTTGAGCAGCTACGCCAGGGTGCTATGACTATGTCATAGTATGCAGTTTGCTCTAGTGATTTGGCCCGACATTCACCGGCCTTAGTTGCCACAGTTCGAGAGAGGGTCAACGGTTTATTGAGGGTCTCCATCCTAGCATCCGGAGTAGTATGGACAGGGAATTGGAGATGGATATTTCTTATCAGCATATTGTGGGTATTGCCAGGAGATTCGAGGTCATGTTTGCCCGGGATATAGAGGACAGGGAGGCCAAGAGGTCTCGAGAGGCTGGTTATTATTCGGGAGCTCGTGCCCCAGCAGCTCGCCATGGTAGGGGTTATGTGANGCCTTAGTTGCCACAGTTCGAGAGAGGGTTTGACGGTTTATTGAGGGTCTCCATCCTAGCATCCGGAGTAGTATGGACAGGGAATTGGAGATGGATATTTCTTATCAGCATATTGTGGGTATTGCCAGGAGATTCGAGGTCATGTTTGCCCGGGATATAGAGGACAGGGAGGCCAAGAGGTCTCGAGAGGCTGGTTATTATTCGGGAGCTCGTGCCCCAGCAGCTCGCCATGGTAGGGGTTATGTGAGCCGCCCTATTCATTCAGCACTTCCAGCCTCCAGCGGTGTTACAGCTCCTTCTAGACCCCAGGAGACTTATTATGCACCGCCAATATCTTGTGAGCCTCCTTCATGGGTGTTCCTAGCGGCCAGTCCAGCAGACCTGGCCCGAGCCAGTCACAGTAGCCATGCCCTCCCAAAGCTTGTTTTGAGTGTGGAGACACTCGCCACATGGTGAGGTATTGCCCAGGATTAAGAGGGGTGTACCTCCACAGACTATTCAGCCACAACGTGCTCCACTGGGTCCTTAGGCTATGATTACAGCACCAACTGCCACCCCACCTGCTCAACCAGCTCGAGGTGGAGGTCGGGGAGGTAGAGGTATCCCTAGAGGGGGAGGCCAGGCTAGATATTATGCACTTCCTGCTCGTACAGAGGCAATTGCTTCTGATTCTGTCATTACAGGTATTATTCTGATCTGTCATAGAGATGCATCGGTATTATTTAACCCAGGCTCTACATATTCTTATGTGTCCTCTTATTTTTCCCTGTATTTGGGCGTATTTCGATATTCTTTGAGTTCCCCTATTTATGTATCTACTCCTATAGGAGATTCTCTTGTTGTGAACCGCGTGTATCGGTCATGTTTGATTGCTCTTAGTGGTTTTGAGACCAGAGCCGATTTATTATTACTCAGCATGGTAGAATTTGATATTATTTTAGGCATGGACTGGTTGTCGCCCCATTATGCTATTCTTGATTGTCACGCTAAAACTGTGACGCTGTCTATGCCAGGTTTGCCACGATTAGAGTGGAAAGGTACCTTAGAGTATACTCCCAACAGAGTTATCTCTTTTCTTAAAGCTCGACGAATGGTTGAGAAGGGGTGTGACGCGTATCTAGCTTATGTGAGAGATTTCAGTATTGATACCCCTATAGTTGAGTCAGTTCCAATAGTGATGGACTTTCTAAATGTGTTTCCAGTTGATCTTCCGAGCATGTCGCCCGACAGAGATATTGATTTTGGCATTTATTTGTTGCCGGGCACTTAGCCCATCTCTATTCCTCCATATCGTATGGCTCCTCCTGAATTAAAGGAGTCGAAAGAGCAGTTACAAGAATTTCTTGATAAAGGCTTCATTCGGCCCAGTGTGTCACCTTGGGGTGCTCCTGTCTTATTTTGTGAAGAAGGACGGTTCTATGCGAATGTGTATTGATTACCGCCAGTTGAACAAAGTCACAGTGAAGAACAAGTATCCATTGCCTCGTATTGATGACTTATTTGATCAGTTACAGGGTGCCAGAGTGTTTTCCAAGATTGACTTACGTTCAGGTTATCATCAGTTGAAGATTCAGGAGCCGAATATCCCGAAGACTGCTTTCAGGACCAGATATGGTCACTATGAGTTTCTTGTTATGTATTTTGGGATGACCAATGCCCCAACAACTTTTATGCACTTGATGCATAGTGTGTTCCGACCTTATCTTGACTCGTTCGTCATTGTGTTTATTGACAACATTCTGGTATACTCCCGGAGTCGGGAGGATCATGAGCAACACCTGAGGAATGCACTTCAGACCTTGAGAGAAAATAAGTTATATGCAAAATTTTCAAAGTGTGCGTTTTGGCTAGACTTAGTGGAATTCTTGGGTCCTATAGTATCGAGTGAGGGGATCCAGGTGGATCCGAAGAAGATTGAAGTTGTGCAGCGTTGGCTTAGGCCGTCCTCAGCTATAGAGATCCGGAGTTTTCTTGGTTTGGCGGGGTATTACTGTCGCTTTGTAGAGGGATTCTCATCTATTGCAACACCTATGACCAGGATGACCCAGAAGGGTGCTCCGTTCAGGTGGACAGAGGAATGTGAGGAGAGCTTTCAGAAGCTCAAGACAGCTTTGACTACAACCCCAGTATTGGTATTACCTACAGGTTCGGGGTCTTATACTGTATATTGTGATGCATCGCGGATTGGTCTTGGCGCGGTGTTGATGCAGGATAGTAGTGTGATTACCTGCGCGTCCAAATAGCTGAAGGTGAACGAAAAGAATTATCCAGTCAACGATCTTGAGTTAGCAGCTATTGTTCATGCCTTGAAAATTTGGCGGCATTACTTGTACGGTGTCTAGTATGAGGTGTATACCGATCATCGGAGTCTACAACATTTGTTTAAACAGAAGGATCTTAACTTGCGGCAAATAAGGTGGTTGGAGTTGCTAAAGGAGTACGATATCACCATTCTCTATTATCCCGGAAAGGCCAATGTGGTGGCCGATGCCTTGAGTCGTAAGGAGGAGAGTTTGGGCAGCTTGGCATACTTACCGGCAGCAGAAAGGCCTTTAGCCTTGGATGTTCAGGTGTTGGCTAATCAGTTTGTTAGATTGTATGTTTTCGAGCCGAATCGAGTTTTGGCATGTGTAGTTTCTCAGTCTTCTTTATATGATCGTATCAAAGAGCGCCAGTATGATGATCCACATTTGCTTGTCCTTAAGGACACAGTTCAACACGGTGATGCCAAGGAAGTCACTATTGGAGATAACGGTTTATTACGGATGCAGGGCAGGCTATGTGTGCCTAATATAGATGGTTTGTGTGAGCTGATTCTCCAGGAATCTCACAGTTTGTGGTACTCTATTCATCCAGGCGCCATGAAGATGTATAAGGATTTGAGACAGCACTATTGGTGGAGACGGATGAAGAAAGATATAGTTAGGTTTGTATCTCGGTGTTTAAATTGTCAACAGGTAAAGTACGAGCATCAGAGACCGGACGGATTGCTACAGAGACTTGAAATTCCGGAGTGGAAATGGGAGCGTATTACCATGAACTTCGTAGTTGGGCTCCCACGGACCTTGAGAAATTTTGATGCTGTTTGGGTGATTGTAGTTCGGCTAACCAAATCTGCGGATTTTATTCTAGTTGGTACTAATTATTCTTTGGAGCGGTTGGCTGGGATTTATATTCGCGAGATTGTTTGCCTACATGGCGTGCTAGTGTCCATTATTTCAGATCGGGGTACGCAATTTACCTCACAGTTTTGGAGGGTAGTGCAGCGAGAGTTAGACACACAGATTCAGTTAAGTACAACATTTCACCCTCAAACGGACGGACAGTCCGAGCGTACTATTCAGATATTGGAGGTTATGCTACATGCTTGTGTCATTGATTTTGGGGGTTCTTGGGATCAATTTCTTTCACTCGCGGAGTTTGCTTACAATAATAGCTACCAGTTAAGCATTTAGATGGCTCCGTATAAAGCTTTATATGGGAGACGGTGTCGGTCTCCGGTGGGTTGGTTTGAGCCGGGTGAGGTTAGACTATTGGGTACTGACTTGGTTTAGGATGCTTTAGAGAAGGTTAAAGTAATTCATGAACGGCTTCACACGACACAGTCTAGACATAAGAGTTATGCCGACAGGATGGTTCGTGATGTTGTTCACATGGTTGGGGAGAAGGTTTTGCTTAAGATTTCACCCATGAAAGGTGTGTTGATGTTCGGGAAGAAGGGAAAGTTGAGCCCTCGGTATATTGGGCCTTTTGAGATACTTAAGAAAATTGGAGAAGTGGCTTATGAACTTGCCTTGCCACCCAGTCTATCAGGTGTTCATCCAGTGTTCCACGTATCCATGCTACGAAAGTATGTCGGGGATCCATCTCATATTCTGGATTTTAGTACAGTGTAGCTGGACGGTAATTTGACTTATGATGTGGAGCCGGTAACTATTTTAGATCGGCAGGTTCGAAAGTTGAGATCAAAGAACATAACATCAGTGAAGGTGCAGTGGAGAGGCCAGCCAGTCGAAGAAGCTACTTGGGAGATTGAGCAGGAGATGCAGAGCAAATACCCACACTTATTTGAGACTCCAAGTACTATTCTAAACCCGTTCGAGGATGAATGTTTGTTCAAGATGGGGGCCGGGTCATTTTGACTATTATAATCCCGTTTTCCCATTTACTGCTCAAATTGTGAATTACAATTGTTATTTGGCTTGCTGAGGTAATTGGTTTGGGTCCAGTGAGGTTTTGAAATGATTTGGAGCAATTAGTTCCAAGGTTTAGAATTTAAGTTGAAAATGTTGATCGGATGTTGACTTATGTGTATCGACCCCGGAGAAATTTTTGCTAAGCAAATTAAGGTTTGATAGTGCCGAGGTGGATAAATTAGTACAAATATTATAGATATTTCTCATGGCTCGGACTTTTTGGGTTGTACAATGCACCGATGTATAAAGGAAACTTTTTGTTGGAAAATGGTCATTTCTGCGACCACTATGCGGTCGTAGAATCACTCTGCAGACCGCATAATGGTCGCAAAGTGGATCAGTAGAGGGGCAAGAATTGAGGAAACTCTGCGGTGCACTATACGACCACAGACCTGTTATGCGGTGCATTATGCGACCGCAGAACAAGTATGCGGACCGCATAATGACCACAGACCGGGTCAATAATGCCCAGCTTTGGAGGCCAAATTATGCGACCGTTATGCGGACCGCATACCTGTTATGGGATCGCATATGCGACCGCATAACTGCGTCGGAGCTTCCATTCTTTCTAATTTTTGACCCGACCCAATTTCGATTTATAGCCCTTGAAGCTCATTTTTTAGCCAAAATCTGATATTTTAGAGAGAGGTGAGAGCATTTTAGAGAGAGAAAGTGAAGACTTAGTCATTTATCCATCAATTCTTATTCAAGGTTTGAAGATTTCACAAGGATCTTGCTAGGGCTTCAAAGAGGTAAGAATTTCTTTTCTCTATTCTTCAATTTCGAGTTTGGAGTAAAAATGGATGATTTATAGTGTGATTCTTGGGTGTAAGCGTATTATGTATACCAATAAGGTTGTGGAAAGAGTTTTAAGTTCAAATGGGTAAATATTAGGTTGAAAATGTAGAAATCTTCATAGACTTTAATTGAAGATTTGAGGTTCGAGTTGATGTCGGATTTTGGTAAAATTTATATGGTTGGACTCGTGGTTGGATGGGCATTCATATTCTGTAACTTTTGTTGGGTTTCGAGATGTGGGTCCCATGGACGATTTTGTATTAATTTCGGAATTATTGTTAAAATGTTGATTTCGTTAATTAGATGAGTCTATTATTATTATTATTATTATTGTATTTATGATATGTAATTGGTTTTGGCTAGATTTGGGCCATTCGGAGCCGGATACTCATGGAAAAGGCATTGTGACCGATTGATTGTGCTTGGTTTGAGCTAAGTGGCTTGCCTAATCTTGCGTGGGGAAAATCCCCTTAAGATTTGGAACTATTGTGCTATGTGAGCGCCGTATACGTCAGGTGACGAGTACGTACACAGGCTAGTTGTGGTAAAACCCGATTTTCTTGCCGAGTAGCAACATGTTTTCCTGTTATTTTGACTTATACCATTTTAATGAATACTAATCTATTTTCATTCTTAATTGAGTTATTCCAATATGTGTAGCTATCATGTTTAGTCTAATACAACATGTCTATGTGTCTTAATTGTTTATGTGAATTATGTGCAGCATGCTTAGTGAATTGTTCCCGCTTCTTCCCTCAGTGGTACTTAGGCTAAATTGTAAGAATTTCGTGATGTAGTTGTATTTCTATCACTCGCGCTACATATTTGCTTTGTGAGTACGAAACGGTATTCCGGGAGATCCCCCTGCATATTTACTTTGGGACTACAGAATAGTATTCCGGTAGATTCCCCTGCACATTTACTTTGGGACTACAGAATAGTATTCCGGTAGATTCCCCTGCACATTTACTTTGGGACTATGGAACGGTATTCCGGGAAATTCCCCTGCACATTTACTTTGGGACTACGGAACTGTATTCCGGGAACTCCCCCTGCACATTTACTTTGGGACTATGGAACGGTATCCGGGAGATCCCCCTGCACATTTACGTTTGGGACTACGAGACGGTATCTCGGGAGATCCCCTGTTGTGTGTTTTTTTGTGTACTGAGCTATTACCTTCCATGATTCCATTGTTGTTAAATTTTAGCCTTTATTTTATTGCGGTATTACACTCTATAGTTTTTTATTATATATATTTACCAATAGGGCCCTAACTGACCTCGTCACTACTCCGCCGAGATTATGCTTGGCACTTACTAGGTACCGATTGTGGTGTACTCATGCTACTCTTTGCACATGTCTTTCATGTGCAGATCCAGGTGCACCTTATCAGCCGCACTATCAGTGAGCCAGGACAGCTTTGGAGACTTCAAGGTATATCTGCTGCGTCCGCAGACCTCGGAGTCCCCTTCTACTCTTTCTCATGTCCATTATCTTCTATATTTTCCTTATTAGAATTCTGATGTATAGAGACACTAGATTTTGCTCTCTATAGGTTGTGATTCACGATGTTCTGGGTTTTGGGATTTGCTGTGTAATTTTGAACAATCACGGTGTTAAAAGTTTTGTTTTCATTTTATTATTCCGCGAATGTTAGGCTTACCTAGTCGTAGAGACTAGGTTCCGTCACGGGGTTATACAGAGGGGAAATTTGGGTCATGACAGCGACAGGAGGATCCACAGGAGTTCATTGATCGGTGCAAGGATAAACTGTACAACATGAGGATATTGAAGTCTCATAGGGTAGACTTTGCTACTTTTCAGTTAGAGGGCAGAGCCCGTAGATGGTGGCAGTCTTATGCTCTTAGTAGACCAGCAGATCCTCCTCCCATGACTTGGGATAGGTTCACTCGTATCTTCCTAGATAGGTATATTCCACCCTCCCAGAGGGAAGGGTTGTGGTTTCAGTTTGAGCAGATCCAGTAGGGTCAGATGTCAATGACCGATTATGAGGCGAGGTTTGCTGAATTATCTTGCCATGCACATATGATACTCCCTACTGAGGCGGAGAGAGTGCGGAGGTTTGTAGTCGGTTTACATACTGGTATTCAGGCCACTATGGCTCGAGAGGTTGAGATGGGTATTTCTTATGAGCGAGTTGTGGAGATAGCCCGGAGGATTGAGGGTGTACGTCAGTAGAGCCGAGAGCATATTATGAGAGATACACAGTTCAGGTACTCTAGAGAGTTCTGAGGTGCTCCGTTTAGGGGCAGAGGTCAGTTCGTGAAGGGACAGTCCAGCAGACCCCTATTTCCAACACCACCACCTCCTCGAGGTGCTCCAGTGCGACCTTATCTCAGTGTTATACCAGAGAGTTCCTACCGCCTACCAGCTATTTAGGGTCATCCCAGTGGGTATTCAGGTCCCCAGGGCCAGACTCTTAGTCAGCAGCCCATCGCACCGAAGAGTTGTTACGAGTGCGGGGATCCCAATCACATGCGGAGGTTTTTCCCCAGGCTTTGGGATAGACCAGTACAACAGGGTCACCAGTGTATGCTTACCAGACCAGTTGCTCCACTAGTAGTCTGACCACCAAGAGGTGGAGGACAGGTGGGTAGGGGCCGTCCTAGAGGTGGAGGTCATCCAGGCGGAGGCCCGCTAGTTGGTGCTCCAGCTCGGTTCTATGCTTTTCCGGCTAGACTAGATGAAGAGGCCTCAGATGTTGTGATTACAAGTATTTTTTCTGTTTGCGGCAAAGATGCCTCAGTATTGTTTGATCCAGGATCAACATATTCATATGTGTTATCTTTATTTGCTCCATTCTTGGGTGTTTCTCGTGAGTCCTTGAGTACTCCTGTTTATGTGTCCACTCTTGTAGGCGATTCTGTTATTGTGAACCGGATCTACTGGTCTTGTATTATTACATTCTGTGGTTATGAAACTAGAGCATATATCTTATTTCTCGAGATGATCGATTTTGAAATTATTCTGGGTATGGACTAGTTATCTCGATATCATGCTATTTTAGTTTATCATGCCAAAACTGTTACCTTGGCTATTCCATCTTTGCCTAGGCTGGAGTGGAAGGGTTCGTCGATTAGTTCATTTAATCGGGTTATTTCTTTTATAAAGGCTCAACACATGGTTGAGAAGGGTTGTTTAGCTTATCTAGCCTATGTTCGGGATACTACTGCAAAGACTCCGGCTATTGATTCAGTGCCTGTAGTTTGGGAGTTCTCCGATGTATTTCCTTTAGATCTTCCAGGTATCCCACCTGATCATGATAGTGATTTTTGTATTGACTTGGCTCCAGATACCCAGCCTATATCTATCCCACCGTATCGCATGGCTCCGAATGAATTGAAACAATTGAAAGAACAACTTGAAGAGTTACTAGCCAAAGGGTTCGTCAGACCGAGTGTATCACCTTGGGGTGCACCAGTATTATTTGTAAAAAAGAAGGATGGAACAATACGGATGTGTATTGATTATCACCAATTGAACAAAGTCACTATTAAGAACAAGTACCCATTGCCGCGTATCGATGATCTATTTGACCAGCTGGATGGTGCTAGGGTTTCTCTAAGATCGACTTGAGGTCGGGGTATCATCAGTTGAAGATTCGGGATTTAGATGTTTCGAAAACTACTTTCCGTACTAGATATGGTCATTATGAGTTTCTGGTAATGTCTTTTGGTTTAACTAATTCCCCGGCGGCATTTATGGATTTGATGAACAGGGTATTCAGGCCATATATTGATTCATTTGTCATTATCTTCATTGATGCCATATTGATCTACTCGCGTAGTATGGAGGAACATGAGCAGGATATGAGAGTAGTGCTTCAGACATTGCGGGAACAAAAGCTATATGCTAAGTTCTCTAAATGTGAGTTTTGGCTAGAGTCTGTAGCATTTTTAGGACATATTGTATCGGGCGAAGGTATTAAAGTTGATCCTAAAAATATTGAGGCAGTTCAGAATTGGCATCGTCCCACTTCGGTGACTGAGATCAGGAGTTTTCTAGGTTTAGCAGGTTATTATCGTCGGTTTGTGGAAGGTTTTTCATCTATTGCAACACCTTTGACCAAATTAACCTAGAAGGGTGTTCAGGTTTGATGGTCCGATGATTGTGAGTCAAGATTTCAGAAGCTCAAGACAGTATTTATTACAACACCAGTGTTAGTGTTACCTTCCGGTTCAGGAATGTATATAGTGTATTGTGATGCTTCACGCGTCAGCTTGGGTTGTGTATTGATGCAGGAAGGGCAAGTTATTGCATATGCTTCACGTCAGCTAAAGCCCCACGAAAGGAATTATCCGGTACATGATTTGGAGTTAGCTGCGATTGTTCACGCCCTTAAGATTTGGAGGCATTATCTTTATGGGGTGTCTTGTGAAGTTTATAGTGATCATCACATTTTGCAGCATTTGTTCAAGCAAAGGGACCTAAATTTGAGGTAGCGCAGATGGATAGAATTACTAAAAGATTATGATATTACTATCCTGTATCATCCAGGTAAAGCAAATGTAGTTGCAGATGCCTTGAGTAGAAAGGCGGAAAGTATGGATAGTTTGGCTTTCATTTCAGTAGAAGAGAGGCCATTAGCTTTGGATATCCAATCCTTGGCCAACAGACTTGTGCGACTAGATATTTCAGATCCCATCCAAGTTCTTGCATGTGACGTAGCTCAGTCTTCACTATTTGAGCAGATCAAGGCTCACCAGTATGATGACCCACACTTAATGGTTCTTCGAGAAACGGTACTACGAGGTGGTACCACGGAAGTTACTATTGGTGCGGATTGTGTTCTGCAACTCCAGGATCGTCTGTGTGTTCTTGATGTTGATGAACTGAGGAAAAAGATCCTGGAGGAAGCACACAGTTCTCTATATTCTATTCATCCAGGTGCTACGAAGATGTATCATGACTTGAGGCAGCATTATTGGTGGTAACGAATGAAAAATGACATAGTTGAGTATGTATCTAGGTGTCTAAATTGCCAGCAAGTTAAATATGAGCACCAGAGGCCAGGAGGCCTACTTCAGCAGATGACTATACCGGAGTGGAAATGGGAACGAATTACCATGGACCTTGTAGTTGGGTTGCCGCGGACCTTGCGGAAGTTTGATGCAGTTTGGATGATTGTTGACAGGTTGACCAAGTCGGCACATTTTATTCCTGTTGTGACTACGTATACTTCAGAGAGGTTGGCCCAGATTTATATTCAGGAGATAGTTCGGTGCACGGTGTGCCAATTCCTATCATATCAAATAGAGTCCCTCAGTTTACTTCACATTTCTGGAGAGCAGTATAGAGTGAATTAGGGACCCGTATAGAGCTAAGCACAACCTTTCATCCGCAGACCGATGGGCAGTCAGAGCAGATAGTTTAGATTTTGGAGGATATGCTCAGGGCATGTGTGATTGAATTTGTAGGTCTGTGGGATCGTTTCTTGCCTTTGGCCGAGTTTTCTTATAATAACAGTTACCAATCCAGCATCGAGATGGCTCCATTTGAGGCTTTATATGGCCGTCGATGCCGTTCACCTATCGGATGGTTTGAGCCCAATGAGGCTAAGTTGTATGGTACTGATTTGGTAAGGGATGCCTTGGAAAAGGTAAAGTTGATTCAGGAGCGACTTCGTACAACACAGTCCAGACATAAGAGTTATGCGGATCAGAAAGCGCGTGATTTATCATTTATGGTAGGTGAAAAGGTTCTCTTGAAGGTTTCGCCGATGAAGGGAATTATGAGATTCGAGAAGAAGGGCAAGTTTAGCCCAAGGTTTATAGGACCATTTGAGGTGTTGAGACGAGTTGGAGAGGTTGCTTATGAGCGTGCATTGCCTCCCAGTCTGTCGGGTGTTCATCCGATATCTATGCTCCAGAAGATCATGTCGACCTATCACATGTGTTGGACTTTACCACAGTTCAGCTAGATCAGAGCTTGGGTTATGAAGAAGAGCCATTTTCCATTGTTGATAAACAAGTTGGCCAATTGAGGTCCAAGAGGATTTCTGCAGTAAAGGTCCAGTGGAGGGGCCAACCAGTTGAGGAAGTGACTTGGGAGGCCGAGGAAGACATGCGGAGTAGATATCCATACTTATTAAGCACTCCAGGTACAATTCTAAACCCGTTCGAGGACGAATATTTGTTTAAGAGGTGGAGAATGTAATGACCCAACCGGTCATTTTAACTTTTAGAACCCCGTTCCCTAAAATAAAACTTCCCGTATGTGCTTGTAATGATTTATGACTTGCAGAGACGGTTGGTTCAGGATTTGGAAGTGTTTGGGTTGAAAACGGAACACTTGTTCCTTAAGTTGGCCTTAAAATGCTAAGTTTGACTTCGGTCAACATTTTTAGAAAATGACCCCGGAATATAATTTTGACAATTCCAACAGCTCCATATGGTGAATTTGGAATTAGGAGCGTGTTCGGAATTTTATTTGGAAGTCCGTAGTTAAATTAGGCTTGAAATGACTAAAATAGAAAATTAAGTTTGGAAGTTTGACCGGGGAGTTGAATTTTTGATATCGGAGTCGGAATCTTCTGAAAATTTTCATAGCTCCGTTATGTCATTTATGACTTGTGTGCAAAATTTGAGGTCAACCGGACTTGATTTGACAGGTTTCGGTACCTAATGTAGAAGTTGGAAATCTTAAGTTTCATTAAGCTTGAATTGGGGGATGAATCGTGGTTTTAGGGTTGTTTGGTGTGATTTGAGGGTTCGATTAAATTCGTATGATATTTTGGGACTTGTTGGTATAATTGGTCGAGGTCCCGAGGGGCTCAGGCGAGTTTCGGACGACTAACAGATCATTTTTGTCCTTTGTAACACTGCTGATAACTGCTGGTATTTTCTTCTCATTTCCTTATACCTGATCGCGTAAGCTGGTCTGCGATCGCGTAGAGTAATTTGGATAGAATTGGATTTATTCTATGGGACAGCGTGAATGGGGTTGCGATCGCGTAGACTTATTTTGAGCAGCTGGAAATTCGTTCTATGCGATCGCATGGGCACGTTTGCAATCGCGTAGGTTAGGCTAGCTTGTGCATCACGATCGCGTGTGGTTGTTTGCGATCGCATAGGGGAAACTGGGTAGGAGCTGGGCCACGCGTTTAATGCTTTGCGATCTCGTAGGCTTGCGGAGACTGTGCTTCACAATCGCGTGGGACTTTCTGCGATCGCGTAGGGTTAGTGTTTGGGCAGAAATATTTGTGCTACGCGATCGCGTGATGAAGTTCTCAATCGCGTATAAGAAATTACTTGTCAAAGAGTTTAAGTTCTCAAAATAGGACTTTGTCCCATTTTCCATTTTTAACGATTTAGAGCTCGGATATAGGTGACTTTTGGGAGATTTTCAGAGAAAACAACATGGTAAGTATTTTTAACTCAATATTGGTTAAATTACCCGAATCCATCACTATTTGTATCATTTAATCGGTGAATTGAGTTGGAAAAGTTTGAAAACCCTCTTGGATAGATTTGAGGATTTGAGGGCCGAATTGTTATCGGAATTTAGTGATTTTAGTATGGGTAGACTCGTGGTTGAGTGGGTGTTCATATTTCGTAACTTTCGCCAGATTCCGAGTCGTGGGTCCCACAGACGATTTTTTAATTAATTTCGGAATTTTTATTACAAATGTAGTATTTTCTTATAGAATTGAGTCCTATAATTTTTAGTGATTGTATCGAATTATTTTGGCTAGATTCGAGCCAGACAGAGTTGGATAATCGTGGAAAAGGCCTTCTTGTGGGTTAAATTGGAGCAAGACGAGGTAAGTCTCTTGTCTAATCTTGTAAGGGAGAAATTACCTCATAGGTGATTAAAATTAAATAATTGTTTCTAATTGTGGGGGTTACGTATGCACGAGGTGATGAGAGTCCGTGCGTAACTACTATTAATGCCAAAATCCGGGTAGTTTAGGACTCCAATCATGAATTACTTGTGTAAATTGTATTCTTTGTTTAATTAATATTATTTGATATATATGAATATATTGTGAATTGTTAGATAAATATATTAAAGGATAGAAATCTCTTATGCTTGATTTTCTGTTTAAATTAATTAATTGTTAAAAGAAATTGTTCTTCCTCCCGAATTTATCCTATAATAAATATACTCTCTTTCCGGAGGTACATAAGAAAATGTCCTCCTTTCTTGTGGAGCGGGCAGCACTCCTCGGCAGGATAGATGCATCTGTGGATCGCGCCACACGTCCCTCAGCAGTGTACACGACACTCTGGATCGGGCCGTACGTCCTCGGCATGAAATCGTGCTTAATAATAATAATAATAATTACACGATGCTTTAATAGCTTATTTCAACTTGCGAAGCTAATTGATAAATTGGAAAAATCCTTGGAATTTAATGAATTATTATTATTGCTTGTTAAAGAATTAATTATTATTCCTGTAAATGATATTTAATTTATAAATTGGAAATTATTTGAATTGAAGGAATTTGATTATTTTCGCTGATTAAATAAATTATTTTAAATCATGTAAATCATGCTGATTTAAATATCCTAGTTGTATTTTAAATTATTATTATTGACCCATAGTGAGTGTCAAAGTCGGCCATCTCGTCTCTACCACTTCGAGATTAGGCTTGATACTTACTGGGTACACATTGTTTTCGTACTCATACTGTACTTGCTGCCCATTTATTTTGTGCAGGATCTGAGGCAAGTACTAGTGGAGGACCTATCGTCTTACACCCACGTTAACCAGGGGCATAGTGGTGAGCTGCACTTTCTGAGCCGTTCTGCGGCTATTAGTGTCTCTCCTTGTATTTTTATTCTTTCTATTTTTATTTCAGACCATATTTGAAGTTTTGTATAATCTACTAGATGTTCATACACTTGTGACACGAGGTCTTGGTACAAACATTGGTAGAATTTGTGTTTTATTATTTTCTTGGTTTTAAATTTTGTCAGTACATGCTTAATTTATTAAGTTGGCGTGCCTAGCAGTAGTGTTGGGCACCATCACGACCTATAGGTGAAATTGGGTCATGACAAGGACACTCATCGCGAACGCGTAGGCTATCATGCCTGGAACCCATCTGACCGTTGACTCTACACGAACGCGGGGTCCTTATCGCGAACGCGTAGCCTTAGTGTTCCATACCTTCGTGAACGCAGGAACGGCATCGCGAAGAACAAACACAGCTGCCTTTCCCAGATGCTCTAATCGATCGCGATACCTTTCTCGCGAACGCGATGAAGGATTGTCTGCAACAAAAACACTAGAAATCTGCTATCTTTCAAGTCCAAAAACTAGTCTGTTAAGCACCCGAAACTCACCCGAGGCCCCTAGGACCTCAACCAAACATATCAACCAATCCTAAAACACCATACAAACTTAGTCAAGCCCTCAAACCACATCAAACAACGCTAAAATCACAAATCATCCTACGATTCAAACTTAAAGAACTTGAAATATCCAAATTCGACAACCGATGTCGAAACCAACCAAACCATGTCTGATTGACCCCAAATGTTGCACACAAGTCATATTCAACCTTACGGACCTACTCCAACTTCTGTAATCGGAATCCGACCCCGATAGCAAAACGTTCACTACAGGTCAAAATCTCCAAAAATTCAACTTTCGCCATTTCAAGCCTAAATAAGCTACGGACCTCCAAAACACAATTTGGACACGCCCCTAAGTCCAAAATCACCTAACGGAAATAACGGAACCGAAAAAATTCCATTCTGGAGTCGTCTTCACATAGTTTTGACTACGGTCCAAATCCTAAGGCTTAATCCTCTATTTAGGGAATAAGTGTCCCAAAACACTCCAAAAACCAAAACGAAACCTCCGGGCAAGTCACAATAGCAGAAATAGATGTGGGAGAAGTAGTAAATAGGGGATCAGGGCTATTACTCTCAAAACGACCGGCCGAGTTGTTACGTCCTCCCCCTCTTAAAATAATTGTTCATCCTTGAACGAGCATGTGCATATCCTACTCGATCTCCCAAGTCGCCTCCTCGACCGGCTGGCCCCGCCACTAAACCTTTACTGATGCAATGTTCTTTGACCTCAGTTTCCGAACCTGCCTGTCCAAAATAGCCATTGGCTCCTCAACATAGGATAGATCCTTGTCCAAATGGACTGAGCTGAAATCCAACACATGAGATGGATCACCGTGATACCTCTGGAGCATCAAAACATGAAATACCGGATGAACTCCTGCTAGGCTGGAAAGTAAGGCAAGCTCGCAAGCAACCTCCCCAACTCGCCGCAACACCTCAAAGGGGCCAATAAACCTTGGGCTCAGCTTACCCCTCTTTCCGAACCTCATAGCACCCTTCATAGGAGAAACCCGAAGCAGGGCCCGTTCTCCAACCATGAATGCAACATCGCGAATCTTCCGGTCTGCATATCTCTTCTGTCCTGACTGGGTTGTGTGAAGTCTGTCCTGAATCACCTTCACCTTCTTCAAGGCATCCTGAACCAAGTCCGTACCCAATAATATGGCCTCGCCCGGCTCGAACCAACCCACTAGGGACTAGCATCGCCTACCATATAGAGCCTCATACGGTGCCATCGGAATACTGGACTGATAACTGTTGTTCTAGGCAAACTCTGCAAGTGGAAAGAACTGATCCCAAGAACCTCCAAACTCCATCACACATGCATGAAGCATATCCTCAAGAATCTGAATAGTGTGCTCGGACTGCCCGTCCGTTTGAGGGTTAAAAGCGGTGCTCAACTCCACCCGAGTACCCAACTCCTGCTGTACGACTCTTCAGAACCGCGAAGTAAACTGCGTGCCCCAGTCAGAGTTGATAGATACTGGTACGCCATGAAGTCTGACAATCTCACGAATGTAAATTCGAGCCAGCTGCTTGGAAGAATAGGTAGTCATCACATAAATGAAATGAGTTGACTTGGTCAGCCTGTCCACAATCACCCAAACTGCATTAAACATCTGCCTAGTCTGTGGGAGTCCAACAACAAAATCCATAGTGATCCGCTCCCATTTCCACTACGGAATCTCTATCTTCTGAAGCAACCCACCCGATCGCTGATGCTCAAACTTCACTTGCTGGCAATTTAGACATCTAGCCACATACTCTACTATGTCCTTCTTCATCCTCCTCCACCAATAATGCTGCCTCAGGTCTTGATACATCTTCGCGACACCTGGATGAATGGAGTTCCATGAGCTGTGAGCCTCCTGGAGAATAAACTCATACAAACCATCTACATTGGGAACACATAACCTGCCCTGTATCCTCAATGCTCCATCCTCCCTAATAGTGACCTCCTTAGCATCACCGTGCTGGACCGTGTACTTAAGGACAAGCAGATGGGGGCCATCACACTCACACTACCTGATACGATCATAAAGAGAAGACCGAGAGACCACATAAGCCAATACTCGACTCGGCTCAGAAATATACAATCTCACAAACTGGCTAGCTAAGGCCTGAACATCTAACGTCATGGGCCTCTCTGCTGCTGGTAGATATGCTAAACGTACCCAAACTCTCTGCCCGATGACTCAAAGCATCGGCCACCACATTGGCCTTCCCATGATGGTACAAAATGGTGATGTCATAATACTTAAGTAGCTCTAACCACATCCTCTGACGCAAATTAAGATCCTTCTGCTTGAACAGATGCTGCAAACTCCGGTGATCGGTATAGATGTCACAAGTGACACCGTACAAATAGTGCCTCCAAATCTTCAAGGCATGAATAATAGCTTCTAGCTCAAGTTCATGGACAGGATAGTTCTTTTCATGCACCTTCAGATGTCTGGACATGTAGGCAATCACCCTACGATCCTGCATCAATACCGCATCGAGGCCAACTCGCAACGCATCACAATAAACTATATAAGACCTCGAACCTGAAGGCAATACTAATACTGAGTTGTGGTCAAAGCTGTCTTGAGCTTCTGAAAGCTCTCCTCACACTCCTTTGTCCACCTGAACGGAGAACCCTTCTGGGTCAGGCTGGTCATAGGTGCTGCAATAGAAGAAAATCCCTCAACAAACCGACGGTAATACCCTGCCAAACCAAGGAAACTCCAAATCTTCATAGCTGAGGAGGGTCTAGGCCAACTCTGCACTGCTTCAATCTTTTTCGGATCCACCTGGATCTCTTCCCTCGATACTATATGACCCAAGAATGCCACTGAGTCTAGCCAAAGCTCATACTTTGAAAATTTTGCATATATCTTCTTTTCTCTCAAGGTCTGAAGTGCAGTCCTCAGGTGATGCTCATGATATTCCCGAGTCCGGGAGTACACCAGAATATCGTCAATAAATACAATGATGAATGAGTCAAGATAAGACCAGAACACACTGTGCATCAAGTGCATAAAAGTTTTTGGGACATTGGTCATCCCAAAAGACATAACAAGAAACTCATAGTGACCATATCTGGTCCTGAAAGCAGTCTTCGGGATATCTGGCTCCCGAATCTTCAACTAATAATATCCTGAACGTAAGTAAATCTTGGAAGACACTCTGGCACCCTATAACTGATCAAATAAGTCATCAATATGAGGCAATGGATACCTGTTCTTCACTATGACTTTGTTCAACTAGAGGTAATCAATACACATCCACATAGAACCATCATTCTTCTTCACAAATTAGACAGGAGCACCCCAAGGTGACACACTAGGCCGAATGAAGCCCTTATCAAGCAATTCCTGTAACTTCTCCTTCAACTCCTTTAACTTAGGAGGAGCCATATGATATGGAGGAATAGAGATGGGCTGAGTGCCCGGTCGAGTGGTATGCCCGGAAGATCAGCTGGAAACACATCTGGAAAGTCCCTCACTACTAGATCTGACTCAACCGTAGGGGTATCAATATTGACATCTCTCACATAAGCTAGATATGTATCACACCCCTTCTCAACCATTCGTTGAGCTTTAAGAAATGAAATAACTCTTCTGGGAGTATACTCTAAGGTACCTCTCCACTCTAATTGCGGTAAAACTGGTATAGCCAGCATCCCGATTTTGGCGTGACAATCAAGAATAGCATAATGGGGCGACAACTAGTCCATGCCCAAAATAATATCAAAGTACACCATGTTGAGCAATAATAAATCGGCTCTAGTCTCAAAACCACTAAGAGCAATCAAACACGACTGATACACGCGGTCCACAACAAGAGAATCTCCCACATGAGTAGACACATAAACAGGGGAACTTAAAAAATCCCAGACACGCCCAAATACAGGGCAAAATAAAAGGACACATAAGAATATATAGAGCCTGGGTCAAATAATACCGACGCATCTTTATGACAGATTGGAACAATACTTGTAATGACAGAGTTGGAAGCAACTTCCTCTGTACGAGCTGGAAGAACATAATACCTGACCTGGACTCCCGCTCTAGGCCGACCTCGACCTCCCCGACCTCCACCTCGAGCTGTCTGAGTAGGTGGGGCGGTTGCAGGTGCTGGAATCATAACCTGAGGAGCCGGTGGAGCACGCTGTGGCTAAGAAGTCTGTGGAGGTACACCCCTCCTAAATCTGGGGCAATCCCTCACTATATGGAAAGTGTCGCCACACTCAAAACAAGGTCTGGGAGGGCGTGGCTACTTTGGCTGGCTCGGGACAGATTTGTTGGACTGGCCACTAGGAACACCCCGTGCGGGAGGCACACAAGACATAGGCGGTGCAAAATAAGTCTCTTAGGGCCTAGAAGGGGATGGAACACCACTGGCGGCTGGAAGAGCTTAATGAATGGGGCGACTCACATAACCCCTACCATGACGAGCTGCTGGGGCACGAGCACCAAAATAATAACCAGTCTCTCGAGACGTCTTGGCCTCTCTCTCCTCTTTGTCCCGGGCAAGCATGCCCTCCAATCTCCTGGCAATATTCACAACCTTCTGATAGGAAATATCCATCTCCAACTCCCTGGCCATACTAATCCGAATGCTGGGGTGGAGTCCCTGAATAAACTATCGAACCCTCTCTCAAACTATGGCAACCAAGGCCGGTGCATGTCGGGCCAAATAACTGAAGCGAACTGCATACTCTGACACAGTCATAGCACCCTTGCGCAGCTACTCAAACTGCGCGCATCATGAGTCCCGGAGGCTCTGAGGGACATACTCTCTCAAAAACATGTCCGAGAACTGAATCCATGTAAGTGAAGCTGCCTCAGCCGGACTACTCAACTCATAAGCATGCCACCACTGATAGGATGCTCCTCTAAGCTAGAATGTAGTAAAAGAAACCCCACTCGTCTATGCTATGCCTATAGTACGGAGAATACAATGACACTCCTCTAGCAAAACCCTGAGCATCATCTGTAGCCAATCCGCTGAAAGTAGGTTGGTGGTATTTCTTGTACCTCTCGAGTCTGAGTTGCTCCACCTCAGAAGTAGTTACCCTAACCTCGGGTTGATCTGGAGCTATCGGCTGCATTGGTACAATCTCTGGAACCTTGTCGAATTGAACCCGCTGCTCTGGAGTACCGGCGACGGGAGTCTGTGCTCCTCCCGCGACATGAGATGTGGCAGGAGCAAGTGGAATCAAACCATCCTGAGCTAAGGTGTTGAACATACTCAGAAACTGGGCTAGAGTCTCCTGGAGGGCTGGTACAGGAACAGGTGCCTTAGGTGTCTGCCTTCCAGCTGGAGCAACTGGGGGATCCTCTGTAGCAGCTCGTGCGGGTGCTCTGGCTGCACCACATGGATGTCCTCGGCCTCTACCCCGGTCCCGGCCTCTCGCGGCTCTAGCAGGGGGCGTGGGTGCCTGGTTATCAGATCCGCTTGTACGTGTCCTCACCATCTGTGAGAGAATAAAATACAAAAGTTTAGAATTTTTAAAGTCAACAATTTTCGCATGAAAAGTAATCAAAGTAGTGAAATTTTCCTAACAGTTCCATAGCCTCCGAAAGATAAGTACAAACGTCTCCGTACCGATCCGCGAAACTCTAATAAACTGGCTTGTGACTCACGACACCTATGAAACTAGAGCTCTGATACCAACTTGTCACGATCCAATTTTCCCTCTGTATAACGTCATGACGACACCTAGTCTCTATGACTAGGTAAGCCTAACATTTGCGGAATAATGAAATGAAAACATAAATTAAACAACTAGATGTTCAAAATACACAGTAATCCCAAAATCCGGAACATGGCGAATCACAAACTACAGAAGGAAAATCTAGTGTCTCTACACATCAGAGTCTATCAAAAGAAAAATATAGAAGATAATGGACATTGGGAAGAGTAGAAGGGGACTCCGAGGTCTGCGGACACGGCAGATATACCTTGAAATATCCAAAGCTATACCTACTCATTGATAGTGCGGTTGATAAAGAGCAACTGGATCTGCAAACGAAAAATATGTGCAGAAGAGTAGCATGAGTACGCCACAATCGGTACCTAGTATGTGTCAAGCCTAACCTCGGTAGAGTAGTGACGAGGTCTGGTCCGACCTCTACTGGAATATGATAATAAAGCAAGGCAAAAATGAAATATCTCAATAAAATAAAGATTGTAATTTAACAAGAAAGAATTTATAGAAGGTAACAACTCAATACACAGAGATAACAATAGGGGATCTCCCGAGATACCGTCTCGTTGTCCCAAACATAAATGTGAAGGGGGATCTCCCGGAATATCGTTTCGTAGTCCCAAAGTAAATATGCAAGACATGGGGATCTCCCAGAATACCGTGCCGTAGTCCTAAAGTAAATATGCAGTACAAAGGGATCTCTCGGAATACCGTTCCATAGTCCCAAAGTGAATATGCAGTACAGTGGGTTCTCCCGGAATACTGTTCCGTAGTCCCAAAGTAAATATGCAGCGCAAAAATAAAAAAAATACAATTACATCATGATATCTTACGATTTAAACTAAGTACCAGTCAAGGAAAAAGCAGGAAATCCACTAAGCATGCTGCACAAAGTTCACATAAGCAATTAAGACACGTAGACATGTTGTATTAGACTAAACAGGATAGCTACACATATTGGAATAACGCAATTAAGAATGAAATTAGATTAATGGTCATTAAAATGGTATAACTCAAAATAAAAGGAAAACAGGTTGCTGCTCAGTAAGAAAATCGAGTTTTTTCACAACTAGCCCGTGTACGTACTCGTCACCTCATGTACCCGGCGCTCACATATCACAATAGTTTCAAATCTTAAAGGGATTTCCCCCATACAAAGTTAGGCAAGCCACTTACCTCGAACCAAGCTCAATCAATCGGTAACAATGCCTTTTTCACGAATATCAAACTTCGCATGGCCCAATCTAGCCAAAATAATTGCATATCATAAATACAATTATAATAGACTAATCTAATTAATGAAATCAATATTTCAATAAAAAGTCCGAAATCCATCCTAAAAAGTCGACCCGGGTCCATGTCTCAGAATCGGGTAAAAGTCACAAAATCCGAAAGCCTCGTGTTCGCGAAGCACAAGCTGTTTCAGACCTAAAATATACTCATTGTGAATGTGATAAACTGATCGCGAACGCGAAGCTCAACTAGCCTGAACTTACGCGAACGCGGGACACTCATCGCGAACGCGTAGGCTATCATGCCTAGAACCCATCTGACTATTGACTCTACATGAGCGCGAGGTCCTTATCGCGGACGCGTAGCCTTAGTGTTCCATACCTTCATGAATGCGAGAACGACGTCGCGAACGCGAAGAACAATCTCAGCTTCCTTTCCCAGATGCTCTATGCGATCACGAGACCTCTCTCGCGAACGGGATGAAGGATTGTCTGCAGCAAAAACACCAGAAATCTGCTATCTTTCAAGTCCAAAAACTAGTCCGTTATGCACCCGAAACTCACCCGAGACCCCCGGGACCTCAACAAAACATACCAACCAATCCTAAAACACCATACAAACTTAGTCAAGCACTCAAACCATATCAAACAATGTTAATTCACAAATCATCCTCCGATTTAAACTTAAAGAACTTGAAACTTTCAAATTCGACAACCGATGTCGAAACCAACCAAACCACGTATGATTGATCCCAAATTTGGCACACAAGTCATATTCAACCTTATAGACCTACTCCAATTTCCGGAATCGAAATCTGACCCTAATATCAAAAAGTCCACTACCTGTCAAAATATCCAAAAATTTGACTTTCGCCATTTCAAGCCTAAATAAGCTACAGACCTCCAAAACACAATCCGGATGAGCCCCTAAGTCCAAAATCACCTAACGGAGCTAACGGAACTGACAGAATTCCATTCCGGAGTTCTCTTTACATAGTTCTGACTACGATCCAAATCCTAAGGCTTAAACTTCCATTTAGGGACTTAGTGTCCCAAAACACTCCAAATACCAAAACGAAACCTCCCTGTAAGTCACAATAGTAGAAATAGATATGGGAGAAGCAGTAAATAGGGGATCGGGGCTATTACTCTCAAAACGACCGGCCGGGTCGTTATAGTTACAGAATGAGATACCGATACAAGAACAATTATTGTCAACCCTCCCATAACCAATGACCCAATTGAATGGGGAGTCTGTTTGAGCAACTCAGGGGTTTCTAAAGTATTTAAACGCAACGGGAAATAATCAAGAGGTCAAATACCAGAAGCTCCAAGTGTCACAAATCTAGAGGCTATCAATTCACTAGACAAATCTAAGGAGCCGTTGAGGGAAGAGGAACAAATTGGGAAAGTTGAACCTAGACAAGAGAACCCAGATCTAAAAGCTGGTGAGGAAAATGTGATGCCAAAGAAGACATGGTCCACTCTGTTCTCCGGCAATCGATGGGCTGAAAATGGTATGAATCTAGCTTATATTCCTCCTACAATAGTAGATGGGAAAATTGTAGTCCAATTAGATAGAACTGAAGTTGAAAAAGAGGCTAAAAAATGGCGTAATGCACTGATTGTCTATGTGATCAGTGAAGCCCCAGGGTATAATACTATGATTCGATATGTAGCTCAAACCCGAAAGAATGTGGAGGTTCCAGAGATTTTCTTGCATGAAGAGGGTTACTATGTGGTTCGGTTTCAATCAAAGAAGGATATGAAATCAATCTTCCACACCGGACTATATACTATCAATAACAAGCCTATCATCCTCAAACCCTGGTCACCGACTTTCGATTTGAATGAGGAATTCCTCACCGAGATCCCCTTATGGTTTAGATTCCCTAAACTCCCTATGTGATGTTGGGGATTCAACTCTCTTAGTCGGATTTCTAGTGCTATTGGAACCCCTCTCTTTGCAGACGAGTGCACCACTAAACAAACTAGGATTTGTTTTGCACGAATGCTGATCGAAATAAATATCACTAAAGCCATACCTAGTGAGGTGACTGTTTGTGACCAAAGTGGTCGGCAATTTCAGCAAGCTATTGTTTATGATTAGAAACCTGAGTTCTGTGATAAATGCCTAAAGATAGGACACATGTGTCTCCCACAGCCAGAAGGGGTTGAGCAGCAATTTGAAAGACCAAGAAGAAGGAGAAGGAGAAACCCTCCTCCTCACCAACAAAGGCCAGCCACTGTACAAGTGTGGAAAGTTAGAGATAGACCCCAAAGGGGTAATGCCTTTGTCTCTCAGCAGAACACTGATGCAGCTAAATCCACTCCTCAATGTGATATGGGTGAACAAACTAGCTATCAGACTCCCCTACAAAGAACATCTGAAGCACATCCTCTGAATACTATCAAAAATCAAGCTAGTATCCAGTCCTTACCTGAGAGGTTAGAGGGAGGATATTGCTTAAAAAGCCAGCAGAAACAGCAGGATGAGCAAGCAACACTGCAGATGAGTATCCTGACGAACATAAGGAGCATAAATGTCACAAAGAGTTCTGAACTAGGGGGAACAAGAGAGTTACCTGAGTTAAAGTCAGTAACTACTCGGAAAGGAGGTAGTCTTTGGATATCTGAGGGACATAGGACTCGAAGTCCATTACCCTCTGCTAGTGGAGTAAAAAATTAACCATTCAATGACTTGGTTGATATGGAATGTTAGGGATATTAACAAGAGGTATAAGCAAAAGGAACTGAGGAGTGTTTTAAAGCTGAAACACAGTAAACTAGCAGGTTTAATTGAAACTCGAGTCAAAGAACCAAAAGCTAGACTAATAAGTAGGAATATTTCCCCAGGCTGGATGATGCAGGGTAATTATCAAAAGGCATGAAATGGTAGAATTTGGATCCTATGGGATGCTTCTATATATGATATTGACATTATCAGAATAGAGGACCAGCTGATTCATTGTATGCTGAAGGGGAAAATTGATAGTATTGATTGTAACTTGACCATAATATATGGATATAATACTATGGAGCAACGAAGGGTCTTGTGGGATTAACTGGATGAAATTTCTCAGAAGGCAACTACTCATTGGATGGTATGTGGTGATTTTAATGCACCTTTATACCCATACGATAGGTTGTTTGGTAATCCCATAACTAGTGCTGAAGTGAAAGACTTCTCTAATTGCATATGTTATGACCCAAACCGATGGGCCGTGGCGGGCACCCGTTATCTTACTCAACCGAGTACCAAATTAATCGTACCTTTCTTATTACATCATCATAGGTAAGTGGGCCAGAAGGGGTTTCATGAGATTAACAAAGTAAACATGAGGGAATACCCGACATAAAACGACCCAACCTGATATAGAAACTCATACCTGTGACATACGGCCCTATAAGGCCAATGTGATCCATTATATACTTAAAATATAGGCCGACAAGGCCATGCAAGTGTCTGTATACATGAAATCTGTCAACAAGCCTCTAAGAGTACATACTTATCATAAAGGTTGGGACAGGGCCCCACCATACCAAATAATACACGTCTAAATCATACTGACCAAACAAGCTACTCCGGAGCAAATGAAACGCACCAACATCTTTCGTTGAGCTGATAGCCTACTTGGAGGACTCTCGACCTGTCTATCGGGACCTGCGTGCATGAAACGCAGCGTCCCCAGGAAAAAGGGACGTCAGTACAAATAATATATCGAGTATGTAAGGAATGAAAATCAGTAAATAATAGACATGAGAGAAACATAGAGTAAAAGACTCTGCATGTAAGTCTGAACAACTCTGTGAATCATTACTATTTACAATGTCATGCATATGAATATAAATGTCATACCATGCTTAAGTATATGCATTCATAACATCATCAAGTCTCCGAGGGCATCCCATCATATCATCTCGGCCACTGTGGGCAAATCATCAATGTATACCAGTTGATCAGATGGTGGTGCGTATATAACGTCGTAACCTTTTCCATATCCGATATACATATATACACGTATATAACGTCATCTAGTCATGGGTCAATGTACATGTATAAATTCATGAAATGCATAAGAAATACGTTAATAAGATTTATGAAAATGTAATAAAATCACTATGCCTTTTATTAATATCATGAAATAAACTTTATCAACTTACATATTTTCTGAGACCCACGAACAGAAGATATATTAATAATTCACATAGGGAATCAAGAATATAGACACCCCTAGTACATCTTTGAATAGAGTCATTTATGAAAATTGTGCGTTTACTCATTTCGTTTGTATCGTATGGATCATGCCAAAAGGAAAGAAGGGATAGCCTTAATATACCTAAGACGATTCTCTTGCCCATCCCTCTAACACACGTCAATTGTGACAACACGTAACAGCGGATCGAAGTAGGGAAAAATCCGTATGATATTCTTAAGAAAGATTGTACCGTACTCCTTTAGAATTACAAATCCCGCATTACTATAATATTAAATAGTCTTCGTATGAAATGTTGAAGCAGTTACGTTACCAAAATGATATATCTCTTTGTATGATACCTCTCTTTGCTATTTCATTAAGAAATCTCGTTTGAATTTTGTTCTAGAAAATCATGTTGCTATGTAGATGAGATACAAACATTTCTCACACCACGACTTGTGTTCGTATCCTTTCAATCTCGTAACTATTGCTACCTTCCATCATGCAGCCTGTACGACTCTGGCCTTGTCAGTGCACCTATGCGACTCTTCTTTCCCTTTTCCTCAAGTTTTTAGTCTCTAGGCCTCACTTTGTAAACATATACAGATCTTAACAAGATTTCCCTCTTGGCGTCTATAGGTATACTGAAGTTCTTTGCTCGGTACTTTGTTGAACTTATGAATATTGTTATACCTTATTTCATAGCTCTGTTTATCCATCTGTATGACTTTACCGCATCTAGGTAGGTGATATTATATCATAACTCTTACTTCGATTTATCGTTACTGGGGTCTGCTTCCAAATTCCAGGTTACTCCCATTGCTTATCCCATATGTATAAATCTAAGTCCTTTAATGCTTCCTCATTACTGTTCATCTTAAGAATGACGGCCTAATCTCATCTCATACTTTGTGACTTTTGTCCACTCATTGTTGATTCACCTCAATATTGATGTACAATCTAACACTGATAACTTGAAACCTCTTACGCAATCACTAGGGCTCATGTTGCATCGTGTAACATTTGAAGTGATTTTCCTAATCCACTTGGGGGCGATACGATACTATACTTCCATAATCGTATTTCATAGCATCTCAATGTGATTTACCTTACGTGAGTAGTTCCATCCCATATAATTCATGAGATCCCTTTTTTTCTTTCTTCAAATCATTACTCAATCGAAGGCCTAAACGTCATCCTTTATCTTTCACAATTATACCCTCATTCTACTACCAGGGCAACATTCCATCTCTTCTAAATGCTATTAGTCTTATACTCCTTTGAGTACATTCAGGCTATACTGAGCTTTCTATAATTTAGAGAAACCATTAGTTCTCTTGTTTTCATGGGCTTAATCCTGAGGACTTATCCATTCTCATCACCTTTTCATTCGCTCTTTCTTATCCTTATTCATGTCTTCCTAAAACCTTGTCACTTTTCCATACTTTAGCTTGCGACCTACATATCTATTTATATTATTCGCAACCTTTCTTCAACTTATTTGCATCATAGATTTTCTTATATCATCCTGGAACATCAAGTGAGACATCACATCGTCTCTAACTCTTATTTACTCTCTTAATTAGGCTTCTCAATATCTAGAAATCATAGGCTAGAAGATATGCCACTGACGATGCCGCTATCATTCCTGGATACTGAATCCCCGTGCTTCTAGCCTTCTATCCAAAGCATGAGTTGTTCACCACCTTCTGCATTTGAGTATCTCGTACGTTATTCACCTTTAACTTACTTACCTTAAACTCTCGCATCATATCTTCTATCTCTTGCATGACCTCGCTTTAACACAAGTATAGTTCACATCCATAACTTGAAGCTCTATTATAATACTTGCACTTCTGGTGCATACACAATCCGGGGATAGCTTCATACTGACTTCTTATGAGGCTGGTACTCTTCTAACTGGATTTATCGTAGAGTCATTATAGAATATGGCTGTTGTACTATCTCTCTTGTACCTATAATATTAGTCATTGAGCCCAGGCATCGAGCAGACATCGAGCCCAGGCATCGAGCCCAGACATTGAACCAGAGTTGACGAGGCTCAGGCTCGAGCTTGTGTATCGAAGCCATGATCGAAGGTCCATCTCGAGGGCCATGATCGAAGGCAAGGCTCGAGGGATAGGATCGAGACCCAAGATCGAGGGTCACAATTGAAGGCTCAATCTCGATGCCATGATCGAGCCTATGATCTAAGGACCGGACTCGATGCCATAATCGAGGCCATGATCCGAGGTCCCGGCTCGATCCTGTGATCGAAGCCACGATCGAGGCCTGATCGAGGGCCATAATCGAAGCCTGATCGAGGGCCATGATCGAGGTCCATGATCGAAGACTGATCGAGGGCCATGATCGAAGCCTGATCGAGGGCCGTGATCGAAGACTGATCAAGGCCCAGTTCCGAGCTGCTGGGCAGTGTTATAAAAAGAGGGCATTCGTCCCATTTGCCATTGTTGACGAACTTGAGTTTGAGCAGAGACGACTTTTGGCAGATTGTCAAGGGAA
>AWOL01S0002064.1:62022-89307 GCA_000715115.1 Nicotiana otophora | reverse complement strand
GGACTCAAAGCATGCATTACTTGTGTTAATTGTATTCTTTGATTAATTAATATTAATTGATATACATGAATATATATTGTGAATTGTTAGATAAAGATATTAAAGGATGAAAACCTCATATACTTGATTCTCTGTTTAAATTATTAATTGTTAAAAGAAATTATTCTTCCTCCCAAATTTATCTCAAAATGATTATACTTTCCTTCCGGAGGTACATAATAATGTTCTCCTTTCTCGTGGAGCGGGTCGAACGCCTCGGCATGATAGATGCATCTATGGATCATGTCGCATGTCCCTCGGCAGTGTACACAACACTCTGGATCGGGTCGTACGTCCTCGGCAGAAATCGTGCCTAATAATAATAATTACACGATGCTTTAATAATTTATTTCAGCTTGTGAATCTAATTGATAAATTGGAAAATCCTTAGAATTTAATGAATTATTATTGCTTGTTAAGGAATTAATTGTTACTCCTGTAAATGAGATTTAATTGATAAATTGGATATTATTTGAATTGAAGGAATTTGATTATTTCCGCTAATTAAATAAATTATTGTGAATTTGTAATTCATGTTGATTTAAATATTCTAGTTTTATTTCAGTTATTGTCATTGACTCATAGTGAGTGTCAAAGTCGGCTATCTCGTCTCTACCACTTCGAGATTAGGCTTAATACTTACTGAGTATATGTTGTTTACGTACTCATACTACACTTGCTGCACTTTTTGTGCAGGATCTGAGACAGGTACTAGTGGAGGACCTATCATCCCATATCCACGTCATCCCGAGGCATAGTGGTGAGCTGCCTTTCTGAGCCGTTCTGCAGCTACCGGTGTCTTTTTTTATATTTACATTCTGTCTATTTCATTTCAGACAGTATTTGGAGTTTTGTATCATCTACTAGATGCTCATGCACTTGTGACACCAGGTCTTGGCACACACGTTGGTAGAGATTTGGGATTTCTTGGTTTTAGATTTTATCAATGTATGCTTAATTTATTAGTTGGCTTGCCTAGCTATAGTGTTGGGCGCCATCATGATCTGCAGGTGAAATTGGTCGTGACATAGCCCAAGGTTCCACACAATGTATATAAAACCTCAAAAACAATCAACAGAGATAGAAAACTAATCAACATAGGGCACACCTTCATTAATCCAAATTTAGATAATTATATTAACACTTCTTCTTAAGCTTGCTTAATTAAATATTTGCATAGGGAAAATTCATAATGAAATCAAATTCCAAGAAATATCAAACCATCAAACTCACGGAAATCACATAACTATACAAGTAATAATTACATCGAATTGTCATATAAAAACAAGTTCAATAATTGTGATTTGAGGCATGGCAATCAGATGATTAAATATATACCAACAATTATCCAATTTACTACACAATATGTCCAAGACTTTAACTCAATAAATTTGCACATATAAGCCCGAGTACGTACTCGCCACCTCGCGTACATGGATTTTCACATTTCACAAATGGCACATAAGACTCAATGCCTAAGGGGTAATTCCCCCACTCGAGATTAAGCAAGACACTTACCTTTTTGAAATTAGGCCGATATTCCAAAATTGCCTTCTTGCTTGAATTGACCTCCGGACAGCTCAAATCTAACCAAATTAATTAAATTCAAAGAATACAAATTATATGAATTAATTCCATATGAAAATACTAATTTTCCAACAAAATTCGAAATTTAACTCAAAATTCGCCTGTGGGGCCCTCATCTCAGAATCCGGCAAAACTCACAAAATCTTACAACCCATTCAATTACGAGTCCACCCATACCAATTTTATCAAATTCCGATAACAACTCGACCTCCAAATCTTAAATTTTTGTTTTTGGAAGATTTTGCAAAAACCTTGATTTTTCTTCCATAAATCACGGATTCATGATGTAAATGAGTATGGAATCATGAAATATAATCAATATAGGATAAGTAATACTTACCCCAATGTTTTTCCGTGAAAATCGACCAAACATCGCCAAAGAACCGTGCTCCAAAAATCCAAAACGAAATGAAGAAAATGACCATTTTTGGTCCTTAAGTTTCTGCCCATCCGTCACTAAAAGTTCATTTTCCGTCACTAAAAGTCCACACCAGAACTTGCTTGCACCAACCTTCATTCAATCGATCATAACTTTACGTACAAATGTCCAAATGATGAACAGTTTAACTTTCTGGAAACTAGAATCAAAAGACTACAACTTTCATGTTTTGATAATTTTCCAATTCCTTATTAATTGCGAGATATAAGCTTCCAAAGTTGGCTTCATGCATCAGATATTTCTGGCGAAACTGCTCTACCATCCTTCATTCAATCCATCATAATTTTATGTACAAATGTCCTTATAGATTGCGAGATATAAGCTTCCAAAACTGGCTCTACGCACCAGAAATTTCTGGCGAACAACTCTACAACAGAAATTTCCAGCAACCCTCTTTGTCCGAAATCCATTCTGTTTACCTTCCGAAATCCACCTGAGGCCCTCGGGACCTTAACCAATTATACCAACATATCCCAAAATATAATTCGAACTTAGTCGGGGTTTCATACCAAGCCAAACAACACCGAAATTATGAATCGCGTATCGAATTGAATTATGAGTTTTCAAATCTTCCAACTTCTATATTTTGCGTCGAAACGTATCAAATCAATCCGGAATGACTTCAAATATTGAACACGAGTCATAAATGACATAATGGAGTTGTTCCAATTTTTAGAATCGGATTCCGACCCCGATATCAAAAAGTCAACTCTCGGTCAAACTTTCCAAAAATCTTCTGTTTTTCAACTTTCGCCAAAATGCACTGAATTGTCCTATAGACTTCCAAATCCAAGTCCGTACACACGCCTAACTCCGAAATCACCATACGAAGCTATTGACATCATCAAAATGTCATTCGAGGTCGTTTGCTCAAAAGTCAACTCTCCGGTTAACTCTTTCCATTTAAGCTTCAAAATGAGAATTTTTCTTTAAATTTAATTCCGAATTTTCAGAAAACCAAACTCGACCACACACGCGGGTCATAATACATATTGCGAAGCTGCTCGAGACCTTAAGTCACTGAACGGGACGTTAATTCTTAAAATGACATGTCGGGTCGTTACATTCTCCACCTCTGAAACAAATGTTTGTCCTCGAACGTGCTAAGAACTATTCCGAGGTTACCAAATCGATGATTTTACTTTTACACATATACTCACGGTTGATCCCACATTACCACATTTGAGATAAGCCCGACAATACCATCTCAATTGAGATTATTCCTTTTATCCATATTTGTAAACTTTAAGACTAATTTCTTACACTCCAAACATTTTCAAAAGGCCTGATTCTTTTTTCACAACAACGCACGGTATTAGTCTCAACTGATTATAGCAACTCGTTCCTATGCACACATCAACGTTCTTGATAGTGTTGAAGTACTTAAAAAATTTTAGGGTGTTACATTCTCCCCCGCTTAGGATCATTCGCCCTCAAACACAAAACATAACTTATCTCTTCTTTTGCACGTCTCAATCCCCCAAACTTTTCTAACTCCCAAATGTTTTAGAAATTTCGGCAGAGTCTCCCCTGTAATTGGGCCTATCCACCTGCCAGAGTAACACCAAAACAACTCCTAACAACACATCCACAACCCAACAAAACACCACAAGGTATATATCAATCACACCAATCTCAGCATTACAAGCGCTGCATTATCATAATGATATCAGGATATGAAGCACATCATATGTATGCACATCACCACATCCCTGGTCTTAAAAGCTGTTCATAATTAATTCCAGCATCATCAATTAATCCCATATTAACCAACACCACGTTTCGAATTTTTCACAACACTGACAACAGAATGTGAGGCGTGAAGACCTCATAACTATTTACCCAACATAACGAGTCACATTTAACGCCACCTGGGCACTCACCTCGTAGGATAAAAATCAATAATTACAGCACAATTATGGCACAGAAACACCTAAAAGAATTATCACATAAGCCGATCAGGCATAACTCCCTATTAGTACTATAGTACAAATTAAACTTCATAAAGGGAGAATTTAAACTCATAAATATTTCACCAAAAGGACCTCATCCTTATATAACTTCCACCGCGGCTAGTAGCCCAGTTTAAATATTTCATCTTATATAAAAATGCGAGGATCTCGTCCTCAACTCCGAATCACATGTATTTTGCACATTGTGCCAACTGAAATTTTTAATTTCCTTTCTTTCTTCTTTTGAATAAATTTTGTAAACATGTTTCATAACAAATAATGAACCCTCATACCGGTAGGGCATATAATTCATAAAATTGGAATCCATTATTTCGAAACACATCAAACCCACTGTAATGAATAATAAAAGTTACTTTTGGACTTATAGCCCTCAATAGTGCACAAAATAAAAATGATAGACACGGGCTAACATCTTCAAATCTCCCAACAGGGATAAACATATAAGTGGGTCATAAAATTACGAAGCTCACCCATAAGCAGAGCATAATAGGAGGACTCACCTCAATATTCAGATCCAAATCAAATTAAGGGAACATATTCTTTTATAACAAATTGCGATCGTACCTGTAACGACACCATCTGGTGTATCGGCCTCAGCCAAATCATAGTGATTTTATCAACGGGTTGGGCCTCCACCTCTTAGGCGCCCTCTACCTGTCTTTCCTCCACCTCTAACTGACTGTGCGCGTGGAGTATTAACTAGAATAAAGCTTGTAGCCCGAGTGTTCTGATGAAATCCACCCCTCCCAAGTCTGGGACAATTCCTCTTGATGTGACTAGTATTACCACTCTCATAACAACCCCTCTACGAACGCAGATGTTCATACTGAATCTTTGCCGGATAACTGGAATAACCAATGTAAGAACCACGTGCTAGTGATGCATTAAAAGAACTTACTGTAGCACCCCGAATATTCTGAATTTGTTTTTGTTCCCCCGGCTGGTACTAAAATATAGAATTATTAAGGACGCAGAAATACCACAAGCCCCAGCATCATCCCATACAAATCTCACCTCTTAATCATATACAAGTTTCGGAGAACCTTTCAATACCACATAAATACATCTCAGGCCCAAACTGATATAGCGCATGACCCTGCAATCTGATCGTTGATAATGGACTCTCCTCACTTGGCGCAAAGCCATAGGACACATTCCGATGATCCATAATGCTAACCTTCATCACTCGTAGGACACCGGTCATAAGACTTCTCAAGCCATTTATTTGGTGCATGTCTTCCACTTGACAGTTAAATTTGTTTCCTCCAATGCCTTGGCTACGTATGTACCCTTCGCTGAATAGAAATCCCATACGAACTACATAGTCTCTAATACCACCAACTATTTCAAATCTACATCCACCTCGTGACCCTACCACGATTGTGATGATTAGGCAATTAATTAAACCTTCTTAAGATCATACTTGTCAACCAGATGTCAGAACCTGTTGCACCCAATGTGCACCCTGAATGATTTCTCAATATTTCTGCATCCTCGATCTGGACGACACGTTGTAACAATGGTTTACCAACACTGGCTCCCTTATAACCCCTCTGTAGTATCATGAACTGTTGGTGCATAGTTGATACCGAGTGCGTAATTTTATACATGAGTTGATGCAAAAGAACATAAGATATATCTTTCAAGCTGAATAAATGTCACACGATAAGGAATGAAAGAAGTGAAAATTTCCTAACTGTTATGTAGCCTTTCGAAGATAAGTACAGACATCTCCGTACCGATCCGCAAGACTCTACTAAAGACGTTCGTGACTCGTAGAACCTATGAACCTAGAGCTCTGATACCAACTTGTCACGACCCAAAATCTCACCACAGGCGTCGTGATGGAACCTAGTCTCTATGACTAGGTAAGACGATTTCCATTACATTTTGAAGCCATTTTCTTTATATAAATCAGTACACATGCCAAAAACCAACAGCGGAAACAATTATGAAACACTCCCAAGACTGGTAGTATTGAGTCACGAACTCTAACTGAATACATGAAATGATCTGAAGGATCGAATTCTCAATATTGTTTAATTAATAATTAACAGTACAATAAAATGAAAAGACTTCAAGGGGCTACGATGACCAAGCAGCTCTACCTTGAATCTTTGCGATCACACTTTAAATCTGTCTGGGTCCGATAGCTCCAACACCTGGCTCTGCACAAAAATGTGCAGAAGTGTAGTATGAGTACACCACGGTCGGTACCCAGTAAGTATCAAGACTAACCTCAGTGGAGTAGAGACGAGGTACAGTCAAGACACTCACTAGTCTAATAGCCTGTGCAATAAGATATACAAAATAATAGGAAAAAAATAACAATAAGGGACACAAGAACACCATTAATAACACTCAACAATTTATAAACATAAGTACACCCAATTAAATCAAGTATTTCAAATAAATATCTTTCACATATAATTCTTCCGAATAAATCTCTTTCAAATATAATTCCTTCAAATAAATATCTTTAAAATATACTTCATTTAAATAAATCTCTCTCAAATATAATTTCTTCAAATAAATACCTTTCGAATGTAACTCTTTCAAATAAATTTATTTGAATAAAAATCCTTCCAAATAAATATTTTGAATACAACTCTTTCAATTAAAAAGTCACCATGTGACACTTCATTTCATAATCACATAACTACGGGTCCCAGCCCATTTTTATATTTTTCATAAACACGGGTCTCAGCCCACTTTCATATTTCCACGGCACTTCGTGCCTATAATTAAATTATCATATTTTCTCGTCACCTCGTGCCCTCATTTTATATAACAACTGCGCGGACAATTCATGTGCTAATATCATCATTATTTACTCATGGCACCTCGTGCCCATATTTCATATCATAATCCGCCTGGCAATGGCCACAGACCCCAATTTCAACATAAATCGGACTATTACGAATTTACCAACAACAAGACCAATTGCACAAGATATAAAAATAAAAACAATGAAAATCACAACATCACATAAAATTTTCCAATGCAACAACCCTACATCATCGCATATCATCCCTGACAATAGCCAACTTTATCTCTCCTATAGCCACCCTTATCACTCATATAATAGCCTCCCTTATCCCTCCGCCCTGACAATATCAATAGCCACCCTTATCGCTCCTATTGTAATGACCCAACAGGTCATTTTGACTTTTAGAACCCCGTTTCCTAAAATAAAACTTCATGTATATGCTTTTAATGATTTATGACTTGCGGGGATGGTTAGTTCGGGATTTGGAAGTGTTTGGGTTGAAATCAGAATACTTGGCTCTTTAAGATGGCTTTAAAAGGCCAAGTTTAACTTCGGTCAACATTAAGAGAATACGACCCTGGAATAGAATTTTGATGATTTCAACAGCTCCGTATGGCGATTTTGGACTTAGGAGCGTGTTCGGAATTGTTTTTGGAAGTCCATAGTTAAATTAGGCTTGAAATGGCTAAAACAAGAATTTAAGTTTGGAAGTTTGACTGGGGAGTTGACTTTTTGATATCCGAGTAGAAATCTAGTTTTGAAAATTTTCAAAGCTCTATTATGTCATTTATGACTTATGTGCAAAATTTGAGGACAATCGGACTTGATTTGATAGGTTTTGACATCGAAGATAGAAGTTGGAAATTTTAAGTTTCATTAAGCTTGAATTGGAGCATAATTCATGGTTTTAGAATCATTTTATGTGATTTGAGGTTTAAAATAAGTTCGTATGATATTTTAGGACTTATTGGTATACTTGGTTGAGGTCCCGAGGGCCTCGGGTGATTTCGGATGGTTAACGGATCAAAAATTGGACCATAAAAGCTGCTGCAATTATTTTTCTCTTCTGCTGGATATTCTGGACTGAGATCGAGCCCAAATATCGAGCCCAGGGTCGAAGCCAGGGAGGAGGCTCAGAATCGAGCCCAGCTCGAGGGCCACGATCGAAGGCCCAGGTTCGTTGCCATGATCGAGGCCATGACTGAGGCCCAGGCTCGATGCCATGATCGAGGCCATGACTAAGGTCCAGGCTCGAGGGCCACAATCAAAGCCACGATCGAGGCCCAATTCCAAAGGCTGCCAGGGCAGATTTATAAAAGAGGGCATTCTTCCCATTTGCCATTTTTGACGAACTTGAGCTTGAGCAGAGGCGACTTTTGATAGATTTTCACGGAAATACATTGGGATAAGTGATTCTAACTCGGCTTTGGTCTATATATATACACACAAATATATCATTGTTTTCACCATTTAATTAGTGTTTTGAGATTGAAATTTTAGAAATGTTTAGAAATCTCATAGAAACGAATTTTTGAGATTTCGGTATCGATTCGGAGTCGGATTTGAGTGAAACCGGTATGGTTGGACTCATAATTGAATGGGTTATCGGATTTCTTAACTTTTGCTGGATTTCGAGATGTGGGCCCCACAGACGAAATTTTAATTAACTTAGGAATTTTATTGAAAATGTAGTATTTTCTTATAGAATTGATTCTTATAAATTTTAGTGATTGTATCGAATTATTGTTGGATAATCGAGGAAAAGGACTACTAGTGGATTAAATTGGAGAAAGACGAGGTAAGTCTCTTGTCTAATCTTGTGAGAGGGAAATTACCCCATAGGTGTCACGACCCAAAATCCCGCCACAAGCATCGTGATGGCACCTAGTCTCTAAGACTAGGTTAGCCGATTTCAATTACATTTTGAAGTCATTGTTTTCATTTTTGTTTAAAAATAAGTAATCAAAACTAACAGCGGAACAAATAAGAATATACAACCTCCCAAGACTGGTAGTACTGAGTCACGAACTCTAATTGAATACATGGGATGATCAAGAAAACCGAATATACAATATTGTTTGATTGAAAATTAATAGTACAATGAAATGAAAAGACTCCAAGGGACTATGACGATGAAGCAGCTCTACCTTGAATCCTTACGATCCCGCTTAAGCTCTGCCCAAGTACGATATCTCTAATACCTGGCTCTGCACAAAAATGTGCATAAGTGTAGTATAAGTAAACCATGGTCGGTACCCAGTAAGTATCAAGACTAACCTCAGTGGAGTAGATACGAGGTACAGTCAAGACACTCACTAGTCTAATAGCCTCTGCAATAAGATATACAAAATAATAGGAAACAAATAATAATAATAAGGGACACAAGAACACCATTAATAACACTCAACAATTTATAAACATAAGTACACCCAATTAAATCAAGTATTTCAAATAAATATCTTTCACATATAATTCTTCCGAATAAATTTGTCCAATGGCCACAACAAATTCCAAGGATATAACAAAATCATTTAATTTCACACCCAATAGCCCAGGTCCCACACAATGAATATATAAAACCTTAGAAACGATCAACCGAGATAAAAAAATAATCAACATAGGTCACGCCTTCATTAAATTCAAATTTAGATAATTATATTAACACCTCTTCTTAAGTTCATTTAATTAATCGTTTGCATAGGGAAAATTGATATTGAAATTAATTTCCAAGAAATATTAAACCAACAATTCTCACGAAATTTCATAAATATTTCAAGTAACAATCACATCAAATTGTCATATGAAAACAAATTCAACAACAAGGATTTAGGCATGGGAAATAGATGATTTAATAATTATCCACAATTACCCAGTTTACTACACAATAATGCCTAAGAATTTAATCCAATAAAATTTGCACATATAAGCCCGAGTCCATACTTGTCACCTCGCGTACACGGCTTTTCACATTTCACAAATGGCACATAAGACTCGATGCCTAAGGAGTAATTTCCCCACTCGAGGTTAAGCAAGACACTTACCTTTTTGAAGTTAGGCCGATATTCCAAAATAGCCTTCTTGCTTGAATTGACCTCCGGACAGCTCAAATCTATCCAAATTAATTGTATAACTTCATTAATATTCATCGGAAACAATTCTGGATAATAATACCTCGACTTAAAAATTTATTCCAAAAGGTCAACAAAAGTCAATGCGGGACTTGCCCCTCGGAACCCGACATAATTTTTATGAAATCCGAACATCCATTCCGATACGAGTTCAACCATACCAATTTTATCGAATTCCAATAATAACTTGACCACCAAATCTTAAATTTTTGTTTTTGGAAGATTTTACAAAATTCTTGATTTTCCTCCATTAAATCTGATTAAATGATGGATGCAAAGGCATAATCATGAGAATTAATCAAAAATGAATAAGAATCACTTACCCCAAACACCCACACAAGAATCTCTCCAAATATCGCCTTCTACCGAGCTCCAAATTTGATTTTGAGTTATGAACTCAAACCCCCGTTTTTGGGACTTTTAATTCTGCCCAGATAGGCCTTCTTCGCGTTCCTGACCATTGCTTTGCATTCGCAAAGGCCAAAACCCAACTGCCTCAAATCCTTCATTGCGTTCGTGACTTCCTCGTCGCGTTTGCGAAGTCCAACTATTTCTTCCCCATCTTTTCCTCTTCGTGTTCGCGACCTCCTTATCGCATTCGCGGTGACCAGCTGACCAACTCCTTCGTGTTCGCGTTCCACGCTTCGCGTTCGTGAAGGCCAAACGACCTCATGCCCCACTCTTCCTTTCTTCTTCGCGTTAGCTTGGCCGCATTTGCGGAATATTGCCCAGATCCTTCTTCGCATTCGCATCCACTGCTTCACGTTCGCGAAGGACAAACCAATATCCCCTCAAATTCTTCTTCGCGAACGCTGGACTCCCTTCAGCAACAACAGTCCAAACAACTCCAATTTGGTCTGAAACCACCCTGAAGCACACCCGAGCCCCTAGGGACCCCGTCCAATCATACCAACCTGTCTCATAACATAACATGGACCTGCTCGAAGCCTCAAATCACATTAAACAACATCGAAATCATGAATCACACCCTAATTCAAACTTAACTTTGAAACTTCGACTTCTACCATCGATGCTGAAACCTATCAAATCACGTCCGATTAACCTCAAATTTTGCACACAAGTCACAATCGACATTACGGACCTACTCCAACTTCCGGAATCGGATTCCGATCTCGATATCAAAAAGTCAACCCCCTGATCAAACTTTTCAAAATTTTGAGTTTCGCCATTTCAAGCTTAATTCCACTACTCCAAATTGAGTTTCGCCTCAATATTCAGAACCGAATCAAATTAAGGAAAAATTAATAAATCAGGATCGTACATATAACGACACCATCTGGTGTGTTGGCCTCAGCCAATATCATAATGATTATATCAACGGGTCTAGCCTCCACCTCTTAGGCGCCCACTACCCGCATGTCCTCCACCTCTAGCTGACTGTGCGCGTGGAGTATCAACTGGAATAAAGCTTGTAGCTGGAGTGTTCTGATGAAATCTACCCCTCCCAAGTCTGGGACAATCTCTCATGATATACCTAGTATCACAGCACTCATAACAACCCCTCTGAGGTCACGGCTGCTCGTACTGAGTCTGTGCTGGATAACTAGAATAACCACTGTAAGAATCTCGTGTCGGTAGTGCACTATAAACAGGAGCACCCTGAGTAATCTAATGCGCGGACTGAGTTGGTTGACTGCTCGAGCCTCCGCTATAATGGTTTCTAGTTGAAGAGTAAAATCCACTGAACCCTCCAGATCTTCGTGACCTTTTGGCCTCCTTATACTCCCTTTCCTCGCCTAAAACACCCTCAATCTTCCTTGCAATCTCCACTACTTGTTGAAATGGAGCATCAGTTTGCAACTCTCTAGCCTTGCATATTTTAGTATCATAATAGAGCCCCTCAATGAATCTGCGAATCCATTCTCTGATTGTAGGAACTAAGATAGGTGCATGACGGGCTAAATCAGTGAACCTGATAGCATATTCTGACACTGTCATAGTGCCCTGATGCAACCATTCAAACTCCGTGTGCCACGCATCTCGAAGAGTCTAGGGAACAAACTCTTTCAAGAACATTTTCGAAACTTGAGTCCAAGTTGGTGGTGTTGCATCGGCTGGTCTACCTTCTTCATAGATTTGCCACCACCGATACGTTGTGCCTGACAATTGAAATATAGTAAAGGCAACTCTGCTCACTTACACAACACCCATAGTGTGGAGAATAGAGTGACAATTTTCTAGAAATCTTTGGGAATCCTCTGTAGCTGTGCCACTGAAATTTGGTGGATCATATTTCTTAAACCTTTCAAGTCTCTTTTGTTCTTCTTCTGATGCCTCGGGCCTGACCGGAATAACAGGTTGTACCGGTACTTCACCCGAAACCTGACCAACGTGAACCTACTGCTCTAGAGTTGTGGTAGGAGGTTGAGCGACTCCCCCAATCTGCGAAATATTTGGTGCAACAGAGATCAATCTTGCCTGAGTTAATGTACCAAACATACTCAGGAACTGTGCTAAGGTCTCCTGAAGTCCGAGGGTAATAACAGGTGCTTCTGGTACCTGTCCCCCAACTGGAGTTACTAGTGGCTCCTCAACTGTTGTTCTGACAGGTGCTCTAGTCGCAGCACATGTCCTTCCTCGACCTCTACCTCGGCCTCTACCTAGGCCCCGTCCTCTTGCAGCCCTAGCAGTATGTGCGGATGCCTGCTCAGCTAACCCAGTAGCACGTGTCCTAACCATATGTGAGATAATGGAGATACAAAGGTTTGAATTCCAAATTCAACAAATTCCGCACAACAGGAATGAAAGAAATAGAAATTTCCTAACAGTTCTGTAGCCTCTCGAAGATAAGTACAGACGTTTTCGTACCGATCCGCAAGACTCTACTAGACTCGTTTGTGACTCGTAGAACCTATGAACCTAGAGCTCTGATACCAGCTTGTCATAACCCAAAATCCTGTCACAAGCGTCGTGATGGCACCTAGTCTCTAAGACTAGGTAAGCTGATTTCAATTACATTTTGAAGCCATTGTTTTCATTTTCTTAAAATAAGTAATCAAAACTAATAGCAGAACAAATAAGAATATACAACCTCCCAAGACTGGTAGTACTGAGTCACGAACTCTAACTGAATACATGGGATGATCACGAAGACCGAATATACAATACTGTTTGATTCAAAATTAACACTACAATTGTCACGACCCAAAATCTAACCATGGTCGTGATGGCGCCTATCGTGTTACAAGGCAAGTTGACTTCCCAAAATATTACTACTAAACCGATTATAATAATTTAATAAAACATTTCAACATTTAAATTTTTCATAAACTAAATCAACTCTAAATATAATATAGAATAATACGGAAACGAGCCCCAAACATCGGGGTGTCACTAAGTCATGAGCGTCTAAATCTATGAACTAAGAAATGAAACTGTCTAACTGTCAATACAACCCAAAAGAAGAAATGATAAAAGGAGTAACAATGTCCTGCGGACATTAGTAGCTACCTTGCAATCTAAACAGATAGCTGGCCTGAACTCAACGATCGTCGTGCCCTTAACTCACCTGAATCTGCACATAAAGTGCAGGGTGTAGCATGAGTACAACCACCTCAGCAAGTAACAGAAATAACTAAGAAACTAGGCAATAGTGACGAGCTAAGTAAAACAGTCCAATTATTTATTTTCACAATTTAAAAATAAACAGAAATAAACAGGTAAATTCCATAACTCAGTAAACGCCACAAAGAAGTTTCACAGATAAATGCAGCAACAGCACAAATAAATACAACCTCACAACAGTGTCACTCCATCACTCATCACTCGGCACTCGGCACTCAATACTCAAAACCCTCAACACTTTGCGCTCACTGGGGGTGTGTACAGACTCTGGAGGGGCTCCCAAAGCCCAAGAGCTAAGCACGGACAACTCATGACATCATATCAATACCTGGATCCGCACGGTCAACTCACGTGCTACGCGGACAACTCACGCGCTATGGTATTAATACCTGGACACACACGGTTAACTCACATGCTACACGGACAACTCACATGCTATGGTATTAATATCCTCACAACCAGGCCCTCAGCCTCACTCAATCATGTACCTCACTAGCCTCATCATCACCAACAAATAAGGGAACACAGCCCACATCAAGTATCACTGCATATTAGCAAATAATAGAGACTGAGGTAAACAGGTACAATAATTTCTATGACTGAGTAAAAATTATGTGAGCATGAATAAAGACTAAGCATGATCTCTATCATGAAGGCAAACAAGTTCAACAACAATTAAACACATAACCATAGATAATAGCCATTAGGCCTCACAGCCTCGCGGGATGGACCAAGTCTCAATCCCTCACGGTGCACACCCACACGCTCGTCACCTAGCGTGGGTGTCACTTCCAAACAATCACGTGATGTCAAATCTCCGGGTTTATACCCTCAAAGCCAGAGTTAAAACTGTTACTTACCTTAACAGCGTAAAATCCTACTCTGGGATGCCCTCGTCTCTGGACTCGGTCTCCAAATGCTCTGAATCTATTCACAATCAGTACAATACCATCAATATATGCTAATGGAATAAATTCCACAAGAAAAACTATCAAATTATGCCAAAACTCCGAAACCGACCAAAACCCGACACCCAGGCCCACGTCTCAAAATCGGTCAAAAATGGAATAATAATAAACCTTGTTCTCTCCCGAGTCTAACTATACCAAATTCATCAAAATCCGACATCGTTTGGTCCTTCAAATCCTTAAATTACTCTCCAAAATTTCCAATCCCTAACCCCTCATTTTCACTAATTACCATGATTAAAAAATAGAAAATCACCATATATACAAGTATTAGGGCTCAAGTAACTTACCTCAATGAAACCCTTGATTCCCTCTTCAAATCTCTCCCAAAGCTCCAAAACCTGAATAGAAATGGTGAAGAATGCACCAAAATCGCGAAGGGTTCCATATATGGTTTCTGCCCAGGTTTTTCGCACCTGCGGCCATTTTCTCGCACCCGCGCGACCGCACCTGCAGTCCAAGGAGTCGCACCTACGCAAATCACTTAATTCCCTAACTTTCGCACCTGTGGACACCTTTCTCGCACCTGCGGACTCGCACCTGCGGTCCCTGGTGCGTATCTGCGAAACCAGCCCAAAATCCACATCTCCACATTTGCGCTCAAGGCCTTGCACCTGCGGGCTCGCAGATGCGGCCAATTCTTCATACCTGCATTCTCGGCCTTGGCCCAGCATCGTCTGCACCTGCGCACTCCCAACGCGCACCTGTGAGGCTTTCTTCCGCAGGTGCGAAAATAACAGTAGTAGCAGCTCCAGCTGCAAATTCCAACTTCGACAAATCCGTTAATCACCCGGAATCACTCTGAGGCCCTCGGGACCTCAACCAAAAATACCAACAAGTCATATATCAACATACCAACTTAGTCGAACCTTCGAATCACTCAAAACAACATCAAATCATCATATTACCCTCGGATTCAAGCCCAAGAACTTTTAAATTTCCAAATTCGGCAACAGATGCCGAAACCAACCAATCCACGTATGAATGACCTCAAATTTGCACACACATCACAAATGACACGACGAACCTACTCCAACTTCCGAAATTCCATTCCGACCCCGATATCAAATATTCCACTGCCAATTGAAATCGCCAAATTTCCAATTTTGCCAATTCAAGCCTAATTCTACCACAGACCTCCAAATCACATTCCTGGCGCACTCCTAAATCCAAAATCACCTAACAGAGCTAACGGAACCATCAGAATTGAAATCTGAGGTGGTTTACACATAGATCCATATCAGGTCCACTTTTCTAACTTAATTTGTTTTTTAATTATAAGACTAAGTGTCTCATTTCACTCCGAGTTCTCTACGGACCCAAACCAACTAACCCGATAAGTCATAAATCAATTGCAAGACATAAATTGAGCAGTAAATGGGGGAACGGAGTTATAATATTCAAAACGACTGACTGGGTCGTTACAACAATAAAATAAAAAGACTCCAAGGGACTGCGATGACCAAGCAACTCTACCTTGAATCCTTACGATCCCTCTTAAGCTCTGCCCAAGTCCGATATCTCCAATACCTGGCTCTGCACAAAAATATGCAGAAGTGTAGTATGAGTACACCATGGTCGGTACCCAGTAAGTATCAAGACTAACCTCAGTGGAGTAGAGACGAGGTACAGACAAGACACTCACTAGTCTAATAACCTGTGCAATATAGTATACAAAATAATAGGAAACAAATAACGATAAGGGAAACATAAAACAACCAGTGATGTGCACAGTAAGACCTTAACATCACCATTAATATCGCACAACAATTGATAAATACAATTACACACGGTTAAATTAAGTTCTTCAATTAAATATCTTTCACACATAATTCTTATGAATAAAATCTTCTAATATAATTTCCACAAATAAATATATTTCAAATACAATTCTTTCATATAATTATTTTTGAATAAAAATCCTTCCAAATAAATATTTTGAATATAATTCTTCAATTAAAAGGGTCACCATGTGACACCTCATTTCATAGTCATAAATATACGGGTCTCAGCCCATTTTTATATTTCCACGGTACTTCGTGCCCATAATCAAATCATATTATTTCCCCGACACCTCGTGCCCTCAAATCATATCATAACTGCATGGACAATTCACATACCAAATATCATTGTCATTTAATCACTGTACCTCGTACCCACATTTCATATCACAACTACACGGACAATTTATATGCTAATATCCTCATTATTTACTCACGGTAATCTGCCTGGCTATAGCCACATGCTCTCAATTCCAACATAAATCAGATTATTATCAATTTACCAACAACAAGACAAATTGCATAAGGCATAAAAATAAACACAAGAAAATCACATCATATGAAAATCACTTACATCACAACTCCACATCATCACATATCGTCCCTGACAATAGCCTCCCTTATCGCTCCTATTGCCACCCTTATCGCTCATATAGCCACCCTTATCGCTCTGCCCAGGCGATATCAATAGCCACCCTTATCGCTCTTATACCCGCCCTTATTGCCCCGCCTAGACAATATTCCAACAAACACAACAACAGTGAAATGCCACTTTTATCTCCTCAAAATAATAACTCACACAACACAATAATTTACAGGTCAAATTATCATGGCAACATAACAAAATCAAATCACATTACAATTTGCCCAATTGCCACAACAAATTCCAAGGATATAACAAAATTATTTAATTTCACACCCAATAGCCCAGGGCCCACACAATGAATATATAAAACCTCAGAAACGATCAATCGAGATAGAAAAATAATCAACACAATCACGCCTTCATTAAATTCAAATTTAGATAATTATATTAACACCTCTTCTTAAGTTCATTTAATTAATCATTTGCATAGGAAAAATTCATATTGAAATTAATTTCCAAGAAATATTAAACCAACAATTCTCACAAAATTTCATAAATATTTCAAGTAACAATCACATCAAATTGTCATATAAAAATAAATTCAACAACAAGGATTTAGGCATGGCAAACAGATGATTTAATAATTATCCACAATTACCCGGTTTACTATACAATAATGCCTAAGACTTTAATCCAATAAAATTTGTACATATAAGCCCGAGTACGTACTCGTCACCTCGCGTACAAGGCTTTTCACATTTCATAAATGGCACATAAGACTCGATGCCTAAGGGGTAATTCCTCCACTCGAGGTTAATCAAGACACTTACCTTTTTGAAATTAGGCCGATATTCCAAAATAGCCTTCTTTCTTGAATTGACCTCCGGACAACTCAAATCTATCCAAATTAATTGTATAACTTCATTACAATTCATCGGAAACAATTCCAGATAATAATACGTCGACTTAAAAATTTATTCCAAAAGGTCAACAAAAGTCAATGCGAGACCTCGCCCCTCGGAACCCGACATAATTTTCATGAAATCCAAACACCCATTTCGATACGAGTTCAACCATACCAATTTTATCGAATTCCAATAACAACTCGACCTCCAAATCTTAAATTTTTGTTTTTGGAAGAGTTTACAAAAATATTGATTTTCCTCCATTAAATCCGAACTAAATGATGGATTAAAAGGCATAATCATGGGAATTAATCAAAAATGGATGAGAATCACTTACCCCAAACACCCACGCAAGAATCTCTCCAAACATCGCCTTCTACCGAGCTCCAAATTTGATTTTGAGTTATGAACTCAAACTCCCGTGTTTGGGACTTTTAATTCTGCCCAGATAGGCCTTCTTTGCATTCCTGACCATTGCTTCGCATTCACGAAGGCCAAAACCCAACTGCCTCAAATCCTTCATCGCGTTCGTGACTTCCTCGTCGTGTTTGCGAAGGCCAACTGTTTCTACCCCATCATTTCCTCTTCGCATTCGCGACCTCCTCGTCGTGTTCGTGATGACCAGCTGACCAGCTCCTTCGCGTTTGGGTTCGCGAAGGCCAAACGACCTCAGGCCCCACTCTTCCTTTCTTCTTCGCGTTCGCATTGCCTTGGCCTCCTTCGCGGAATTTTGCCCAGCTCCTTCTTCGCGTTCGCGTCCGCTGCTTCGCGTTCACGAAGGCCAAACAAACAGCCCCTCAAATTCCTCTTTGCGAACACGGTACTCCCTTCGCGTTCGCAAATAAGGAAACCAGACATGAGCAACAGCAGTCCAAACAACTCCAATTTGGTCCGAAAGACACCTGAGCCCCTCGGGACCCCGTCCAATCATACCAACATGTCCCATAACATAACACGGAATTGCTCAAAGCCTTAAATCACATTAAACAACATCAAAATCATGAATCGCACCATAATTCAAACTTAATGAACTTTGAAACTTCAACTTCTACCATCGATGCCGAAACCTATCAAATCACTTCCGATTGACCTCAAAGTTTGCACACAAGTCAGATTCGACATTACGAACCAACTCCAACTTCCGGAATCAGATTCCGACCCCGATATCAAAAAGTCAACCCCCGATCAAACTTTCAAAAATTTTGAGTTTCGCCATTTCAAGCTTAATTCTACTATGCACCCCCAAATAATTTTTCGGACACGTTTCTAAGTCCAAAATCATCATACGGAGCTAACGGAACGGACAAAACTCCATTCCGGAGCCATCTTCATGTAGTTCCAACTACGGTCAAAATCCTAAGACTTAAGCTTCCTTTTTAGGGACCAAGTGTCCCAAATCACTCTGAATCATTCGGTAACTGAATTCAACCATGCACACAAGTCAATACGCGCAATACGAAGCTGCTTTGGGCCTTATGCTACCGAACGAGACTTAAATTCTTGGAACGACAAGTCGGGTCCTTACAATAGGTAATTAAAATAATAATTATTGCTAATTTGGGGGCTACGTACGCACGAGGTGACGAGAGTCCGTGTGTAGCTACCATTAATGCTAAAGTCTGGGTAGTTTAGGACTCAAATCATGAATTACTTGCATAAATTGTATTCTTTGTTTAATTAATATTATTTGATATATATATATATATTGTGAATTGTTAGATAAAAAAATATTAAAGGATTGAAATCTCATATGTTTAATTTTCTGTTTAAATTAATTAATTATTAAGAGAAATTGTTCTTCCTCCCAAATTTATCTTAATAAATATACTCTCTTTCCGGAGGTACACAAGAAAATGTCCTCCTTTATTGTGGAGCGTTCCGAATGCCTCGGCAGGATAGATGCATCTATGGATCGTGTCGCACGTCCCTCGGCAATGTACACGACATTATGGATCGGGTCGTACGACCTCGGAAGAAATCGTGCTTAATAATAATAAGTACACGATACTTATAATAGCTTGTGATGCTAATTGATAAATTAAAAATCTTTGGAATTTAAGAATTATTATCCCTGCTTGCTAAGGAATTATTGTCATTCTTCTAAATGAGATTAATCGATAAATCTGAATTTATTGGAATTGAAGGAATTTAGTTAATATATTGAGAATTGTTGCATTTGAAGGAATTTAATTATTTCTGCATGTTAAATAAATTATTGTTATATTCTGTGAATCATGCTGAATTATATATTCTAGTTTTATTCTAATTATTAGTGTTGTCCCGTAGTGAGTGTCAAAGTCGGTCATCTCGTTTCTACCACTTCGAGATTAGGCTTAATACTTACTGGGTATACGTTGTTTACGTACTCATACTACACTTGCTGCACTTTTTGTGCAGGACCTGAGGCAAGTACTAGTGGAAGTCCTATCATCTTACACCCACATTATCCAGAGGCGTAGTGGTAAGATACCTTGCTGAGCCGTTCTGCAGCTACCAATGTCTCTTCTTGCATTCTTTTTTTCATTCGGTCTATTTTTATTTCAGGCAGTATTTGGAGTTTTGTATAATCTACTAGATGCTCATACACTTGTGACACCAGGTCTTGGCACATACATTGGTAGAATTTGGTGTCTTATTATATTTCTTGGATTTAAATGTATCGTTATATGTTTAATTTATTAGTTGGCTTACCTAGCTATAGTGTTGGGCGCCATCACGACCTATGGGTGAAATTGGGCCATGACAACATGGTATCAGAGCCCTAGGTTCACGTAGGTCTCACAAGTTATGAGCAAACCTAATAGAGTCTTGCGGATCGGTACAGAGATGTTTGTACTTATCTTCGAGAGGCTATAGGGTGTTAGGAAAGGATCTTTCTTCATATTCTGTCGTGCAATTAATGCAATACTAAATATCCTTCTCTTATTCTCTCACAGATGGTGAGAACACACTCTAATAAGGTTTTAGACCAGGGAAGAGCTACTCCCCCAGTTGCTAGAGGCCGAGGGAGGGCTCCTGCCCATGGTAGAGGGCGAGGACGTCCCGGGACTGTTCCGGTTATGCCGCCAGTAGGTCTAGCAAAGAATACCATTATTTAGGAACAGGGTGAGGTACATGTGGCAGAGCCAGCTCCAGTGGATTTCACATCTGCACCGGGATTTCAGGATGTCATGGATCGTATGATGCGATTCATGGACAATATGACTCAAGCCGGTTTATTTTCGGCAAACCCATATTTCCGGTAAACCCATCCACATCTCAGGAGGGCGGGGGATCACAAACCCCTACTGCGTAAGCTCATGGACAGGCAGTTGTTGTATATCAGACCCAGGGAGCACTACCCGTGGGTGGAGCCCAGCTAGTGGCAGCAGCTACACCTGAGCCCAGGCCAACTACAGCCGCTGATCCTCAGAAATTACTGGACAGATGGACTAGACTACATCCTCTTGTCTTTGGGGGTAAGCGACACGAGGATCCCCAGGATTTCATTGATCGGTGCAAGGATAGACTGTACAACATAAGGATATTGGAGTCTTATGGAGTAGACTTTGCTACTTTTCAGCTAGAGAGCATACCTCGTATATGGTGTCAGTCTTATATTCTTGGTAGACCAGCAGATTCTCCACCCATGACTTGGGACAGATTCACCCGTATTTTACTGGACAGGTATATTCCACCCTATCAAAGGGAAGAATTGCGATTTCAGTTTGAGCAGCTCCAGCAGGGTCAGATGTCAATGACTGATTATGAGGCGAGGTTCTCTAAGTTATCTTGCCATGCACTTATGATACTCCCCACTAAGGCGGAGAGAGTGCGGAGGTTTGTTATGGGTTTACATACTAACATTCAAGCCACTATGGTTCGAGAGGTTGATATGGGTACTTCTTATGAGCTAGTCGTGTAGATAGCCTAGAGGATTGAGGGTGTACGACAGCATAGCCAGGAGCAGGTTACTAGAGATAAGCGATTTAGGTATTCTGGAGAGTTAAGAGGTGCCCCGTTTGGGGGCAAAGGTCAGTTTGTGAGAGGGCAGTCCAGCAGGCCACCACATCCAGCACCACCGCCTCCTCAAGGTGCTCTAGTGCGACCTTATCTCAGTTCTATACCAGAGAGTTATTATCGCCCACCAGCTATTCAGGGTCCTCCCAGTGGGTATTCAGTTCCCCAACGCCAGACTCTTAGTCAGCAGCCCATCGCACCGAAGAGTTGTTACGATTGCGGGGATCCCAGTCACATGCAAAGATTTTGCCCCAGGTTTTAGGGTAGACCTGTACAGCAGGGTCAGCAGCCTATGCTTACCGGACCAGTTGCTCCACCAGTAGTCCGACCACCAAGAGGTGGAGGAAAGGTGGATATGGGTCGTCCTAGAGGTGGAGGTCATCCAGGCGGAGGCCAGCCAGTTGACGCTCCAGCTCAGTTTTATGCTTTTCCGGCCAGACCAGATGCAGAGGCCTCAAATGTCGTGATTACAGGTATTATTTCTGTTTGCGGCAAAGATGTCTCAGTATTATTTGATCCAGGATCTACATATTCATATGTGTCATCTCTATTTGCTCCATTCTTGGGTGTTTCTCGTGAGTCCTTGAGTACTCATGTTTATGTGTCCACTCCTGTGGGCGATTCTGTTGTTGTGAACCAGATCTACCGGTCCTATATTATTATATTCTGTGGTTATGCAACTAGAGCAGATCTCCTATTGCTTAAGATGACCAATTTTGAAATTATTTTGGGCATGGACTGGTTATTTTCCATATCATGCTATTCTAGATTGTCATGCCAAGACTGTTACCTTGGTTATTCCAGCATTGCCTAAGCTGGAGTGGAAGGGTTCGTCTGTTAGTTCATTTAATCGAGTTATTTCTTTTATAAAGGCTCAACACATGGTTGAGAAAGGTTGTTTGGATTATCTAGCCTATGTTCGGGATACTACTGTAGAGACTCTGGCTATTGATTCAGTGCCTGTAGTTCGGGAGTTCTCCTATGTACTTCCTTTATATCTTCTAGGTATTCCACATGATCGTGATATTGATTTCTGTATTGACTTGGCTCCAGATACCCAGCCTATATCTATCCCACCGTATCGCATGGCTCTGAAAGAATTGAAAGAACTGAAAGAACAGTTTGAGGAGTTACTAGCCAAATAGTTCGTCAGATCGAGTGTATCGCCTTGGGGTGCACCGGTATTATCTGTGAAGAAGAAGGATGGAACAATGCGGATGTGTATTGATTATCTCCAATTGAACAAATTCACTTTTAAGAACAAGTACCCGTTGCCGCGTATTGATGATCTATTTGACCAGTTGCATAGTGCTAGGGTGTTCTCTAAGATTGACTTGAGGTCGGGGTACCATCAGTTGAATATTCGGGATTCGGATGTTCCGAAAACTGCTTTTCGGACTAGATATGGTCATTATGAGTTTCTGGTGATGTCCTTCGATTTAACTAATGCCTTGGCAACATTTACGGATTTGATGAATAGGGTATTCTAGCCATATATTATTTTGTTTGTCATTGTCTTCATTGATGACATCTTGATCTACTCGTACTGTAAGGAGGAGCATGATCAGCATATGAGAGTAGTGCTTCAGACGTTGCGGGAACAAAAGCTATATGCTAAGTTCTCTAAATGTGAGTTTTGGCTAGAGTCTGTAGCATTTTTGGGGCATATTGTATCGGACGAGGGTATTAAGATTGATTCCAAAACGATTGAGGTAGTTCAGAATTGGCATCGTCCCACTTCAACGACTGAGATCAGGAGTTTCCTAGGTTTAGCAGGTTATTATCATCGGTTCGTGGAGGGTTTATCATCTATTGCAGCACCTTTGACCAAATGAATCAAGAAGAGTGCTCCGTTCTGATGGTCTGATGATTGTGAGGTGAGCTTTCATAAGCTCAAGACAACATTGACTACAGCACTAGTGTTAGTGTTGCCTTCCGGTTCGGGGATGTATACAATATATTGTGACACTTCACACGTTGGTTTGGGTTGTGTATTGATGCAGGAAAGGCGAGTTATTGCATATGCTTCACGTCAATTGAAGCCCCACAAGAATAATTATCCAGTACATGATTTGGAATTAGTTGCAATTATTTACGCTCTTAAGATTTGTAGGCATTATCTATATGGGGTGTCTTGTGAAGTTACACTGATCATCGCAGTTTGCAGTATTTGTTCAAGCAGAGGGACCTAAATCTGAGACAGCGCAGATGGCTTGCGTTACTAAAAGCTTATGATATTACTATCATGTATCATCCGGGCAAAGCAAATATGGTTGCAGACGCCTTGAGTAGAAAGGCGGAGAGTATGGGTAGCTTTGCTTTCATTTCAGCATAGGAGAGGCCATTAGCTTTGGATATTCAATCCTTGGCTAACCGACTTGTGAGGTTGGACATTTACGAGCCCAGCCGAGTTCTTGCATGTGTTGTAGCTCAGTCTTCACTATTTGAGCAGATCAAGGCTCGTCAGTATGATGATCCACACTTAATGGTTCTTAGAGAGACAGTACTACGGGGTGGTGCCAAGGAAGTTACTATTGGAGCGGATGACATTCTGCGACTCCAGGATCATCTATGTCTTCCTAATATGGATGGACTGAGGAAACATATCCTAGAGGAAGCACACAGTTCTTGGTATTCTATTAATCCAGGTGCTACGAAGATGTATCGTGACTTGAGGCAGCATTATTGATGGCGACGAATGAAAAAGGACATAGTTGAGTATGTAGCTAGGTGTCTGAATTGCCAGCAAGTTAAATATGAACACCAGAGACCAGGTGGCCTACTTCAACAGATGACTATACCAGAGTGGAAATGGGAACGCATCGCTATGGACTTTGTAGTTGGGTTGCCGCGGACCTTGCGGAAGTTTGATGTAGTTTGGGTCATTATTGACAGGTTGACCAAGTCGGCACATTTTATTCCTGTTGTGACTACGTATACTTCAGAGAGGTTGGCCCAGATTTATATTTAGGAGATAGTTCGGTTGCACGGTGTGCCAATTTCTATCATATCAGATAGAGGCCCTCGGTTTACTTCACATTTCTGGAGAGCAGTACAGAGTGAATTGGGGACCCGTGTAAAGCTCAGCACATCCTTTCATCCGCAGACCGACGGGTAGTCAGAGCTGACAATTCAGATTTTGGAGGTCAGTGGGATCGTTTCTTGACTTTGGCCGAGTTTGCTTATAATAATAGTTACCAATCCAGCATCGAGATGGCTCCATTTGAGGCTTTATACGGTGAGGCTAAGTTATATGGTACTTATTTGGTTAAGGATGCCTTGGAAAAGGTAAAGGTGATTCAGGAGCAACTTCGTACAGCGCAGTCCAGACAGAAAAGTTACGCGGATCAGAAAGCGCGTGATTTATCCTTTATGGTAGGTGAAAAAGCTCTTTAGAAGGTTTCGCCGATGAAGGGAATCATGTGATTTGGGAAAAAGGGGAAATTAAGCCCAAGGTTTATTGGCCCATTTGAGGTGTTGAGATGAGTTGGGGAGGTTTCTTATGAGCTTGCATTGCCTCCCAGTCTATCGGGAGTTCATCCGATTTTCCATGTATCTATGCTCTGAAAGTAGCATGCCGACCTATCACATGTGTTAGACTTCAGCACAGTACATCTAGATAATAGCTTGGGTTATGAAGAGGAGCCAGTTGCCATTGTTGATAAACAGGTTCACCAGTTGAGGTCCAAGAGGATTTCTGCAGTAAAAGTCCAGTGGAGGGGCCAACCAGTCGAGGAAGCGACTCGGGAGGCCGAGGAAAACATACAGAGCAGATATCCACACTTATTCAGCATCTCAGGTGAAATTCTAAACCCGTTCGAGGACGAACGTTTGTTTAAGAGGTGGAGAATGTAATGACCCAACCGGTCATTTTGACTTTTAGAACCCCGTTCCCTAAAATAAAACTTCACGTATGTGATTTTAATGATTTATAACTTGCGGGGATGGTTGGTTCGGGATTTGGAAGTGTTTAGGTTGAAATCGGAACACTTGGTTCTTTAAGATGGCTTTAAAAGGCCAAGTTTGACTTCGGTCAACATTTTGAGAAAATGACCCCAGAATAGAATTTTGACGATTCCAACAACCCCGTATGGCTATTTTGGACTTAGGAGCGTGTTCGGGATTATTTTTGGAAGTGCATAATTAAATTAGGCTTGAAATGGCTAAAACAAGAATTTAAGTTTAGAAGCTTGACCGGGGAGTTGACTTTTTGATATCGGAGTCAAAATCCAGTTCTAAATTTTTCATAGCTCTCTTATGTCATTTATGACTTGTGTGCAAAATTTAAGGTCAACCAGACTTGATTTGATAGGTTTCGACATCGAAGATAGAAGTAAGAAATTTTAAGTTTCATTAATCTTGAATTGGAACATAATTCGTGGTTTTAGCATCATTTTATGTGATTTGAGGTTTACAATAAGTTTGTATGATGTTTTAGGACTTGTTGGTATATTTGGTTGAGGTCCCGAGGGCCTCGGGTGAGTTTTGGATGGATAACGGATCAAATGTTGGACTTAAAAAGCTGCTGCAATTTGTTTTCTCTTCTGCTGGATATTCTGGACTGAGAACAAGCCCAGATATCGAGCCCAGGGTCGAAGCTAGGGACGAGGCTCAAAATCGAGCCCAACTCGAGGGCCACGATGGAAGGCCCAGGTTCGTTGCCATGATCGAGGCCATGACTGAGGCCCAGGCTCGATGCCATGATCGAGGCCATGACTAAGGTCCAGGCTTGAGGGCCATGATCGAAGCCACGATCGAGGCCTAGGCTCGAGGTCCACGACCGAGGCCCAGTTCTGAAGGCTGCCTGGGCAGATTTATAAAAGAGGGCATTCGTCCCATTTGCCAGTTCTGATGAACTTGAGCTTGAGCAGAGGCGACTTTTGATAGATTTTCAAGTAAATACATTGGGGTAAGTGATTCTAACTCGGATTTGGTCTATATACACAAATATATCATTGTTTTCACCATTTAATTAGTGTTTTGAGATTTAATTTTGGGAACTTTTTAGAAATCTCATAGAAACGAATTCTTGAGATTTCGGTATCGATTCGGAGTCGAATTTGAGTGAAAATGCTATGGTTAGACTTGTAATTGAATGGGTTGTCGGATTTCGTAACTTTCACCGGATTCCGAGATATGGGCCTCATGGATGAATTTTTAATTAATTTTGTGATTTTATTAAAAATGTAGTATTTTCTTATAGAATTGATTCCTATAAAATTTAGTGATTGTATTGAATTATTTTTGGTTAAATTCGAGCCAATCGAAGTTGGATAATCAAGGAAAAGTCCTACAAGTGGATTAAATTGTAGTAGGATGGGGTAAGTCTCTTGTCTAATCTTGTGAGGGAAAATTACCCCATAGGTAATTAAAGTAATAATTGTTGCTAATTGTGGGGGGCTACGTACGCACTAGGTGACGAGAGTCCGTACGTAGCTACTATTAATGCTAAAGTCCGGGTAGTTTAGGACTCAAAGCATGAATTACTTGTGTAAATTATATTCTTTGTTTAATTAATATTATTT
>AWOL01S0002064.1:33652-61099 GCA_000715115.1 Nicotiana otophora | reverse complement strand
ATTTGATATATATATATATATATATATATATATATATATATATTGTGAATTGTTAGATAAAAAAAATATTAAATGATGGAAATCTCATATGCTTGATTTTCTGTTTAAATTAATTAAGCGTTAAGAGAAATTGTTCTTCCTCCCGAATTTATCTTAATAAATATACTCTTTCCGGAGGTACACAAGAAAATGTCCTCTTTTCTTATGAAGCGGGCCGAACGCCTCGGCAGGATAGATGCATCTATGGATCGTGTCGCACGTCCCTCAACAATGTACACGACACTCTAGATCGGATCGTGCGACCTAGGGAGAAATCGTGCTTAATAATAATAATTACACGATACTTTGATGATTTTTTGTAGCTTGTGAAGCTAATTGATAAATTGGAAATCTTTGAAATTTAAGAATTATTATCCCTGCTTGCTAAGGAATTATTGTTATTCCTGTAAATGCGATTAATTAATAAATTGGAATTTATTGGAATTGAAGGAATTTAGTTACTATATTGAGAATTGTTGCATTTGAAGAAATTTAATTATTTCTGCTGGTTAAATAAATTATTGTTATATTCTATGAATCATGCTAAATTATATATTCTATTTTTATTCTAATTATTATTATTGACTCGTAGTAAGTGTCAAAGTCGACCATCTCGTCTCTACCACTTCGAGATTAGGCTTGATACTTACTGGGTACACGTTGTTTACGTACTCATACTACACTTGCTGCACTTTTTGTGCAGGACCCGAGGCAAGTACTAGTGGAGGACCTATCGTCTTACACCCACGATATCCAGAGGCATAGTGGTAAGCTGCCTTGCTGAGCCGTTCTGCCGCTACCGGTGTCTCTTCTTGTATTTGTTTTTTGATTCGGTCTATTTTCATTTCAAACAGTATTTGGAGTTTTGTATAATTGACTAGATACTCATACACTTATGACACCATGTCTTGGAACACACATTGGTAGAATTTGGTGTCTTCTTATTTTTCTTGGATTTAAATCTATCGTTATATATTTAATTTATTAGTTGGCTTGCCTAGTTGTAGTGTTGGGCGCCATCACGACCTATAGGTGAAAATTGGTCATGATACCTATAGCCACCCTTATCGCTCCTATAGCCACCCTTATCGCTCCGCCGAGACAATTTCCCAACACACATAACAACAGTGAAATGCCTCCCTTATGCCCACATAATATAAACAGTGAGATGCCACCCTTATATTCTCAAAATGATAAATCAATTAACATAACAATTTACCTGGAATATTATCACGGCAACGTAACATAAATCAATTCATATCACAATTTGCCCAATGGCCACAACCAATTCCAAGGATATAACAAAATCAATTAATTTCACAATAAATAGCTCAAGGCTCCACGCAATGTATATAAAACCTAAACAAAAGAAATAGAGATAGAAAAATAATCAACATAGGGCACACTTTCATTAATCCAAATTTAGATAATTATATTAACACTTCTTATTAAGCTTGCATAATTAAATATTTGCATAGGAAAAATTCATAATGAAATCAAATTCCAAGAAATATAAAACCATCAAACTCACGGAAATCACATAACTATACAAGTAATAATTACATCGAATTGTCATATAAAAACAAGTTCAATAATTGTGATTTGAGGCATGGTAATTAGATGATTAAATATATACCAACAATTATCCAATTTACTACACAATATGTCCAAGACTTTAACTCAATAAATTTTGCACATATAAGCCCGAGTACGTACTTGTCACCTCGCGTACACGGCTTTTCACATTTCACAAGTGGCACATAAGACTCGATGCCTAAGGGGTAATTTCACCACTCGAGGTTAAGCAAGACACTTACCTTTTTGAAGTTAGGCCGATATTTCAAATTTGCCTTTTTGCTTTAATTGACCTCCGGACACCTCAAATCTAACCAAATTAATTTAATTCAGTTAATACTAATTATAGGAATTAATTCCATATGAAAGTATAAATTTTCCAACAAAATCCGAAATTTAACTCAAAATTCATCTATGGGGCCCACGTCTCGGAATCTGACGAAACTCACAAAGTCCGATAACCCATTCAATTACGAGTCCACCCATACAAATATTATCAAATTTTAATAACAACTCGACCTCCAAATCTAAAATTTTTGCTTTTGGAAGATTTTGCAAAAACCTTGATTTTTCTTCCATAAATTTACGAATTCATGACGTAAATGAGTATGGAATCATGAAATATAATCAATATAGGATAAGGAACACTTATCCCAATATTTTCCCGTGAAAATCGCCCACAAATCGCCTAAGAATCGTGCTCCAAAAATCCAAAACGAAATGAAGGAAATGACCATTTTTGGTCCTTAACTTTCTGCTCATCCGTCACTAAAAGTCCACACCAGAACTTGCTGGCACGAGCCTTCATTCAATCGATCATAACTTTATGTACAAATATCCAAATGATGAATGGTTTAACTTTCTGAAAACTAGAATCAAAATACTACAACTTTTATGTTTTAATAATGTTTTTATTATTTATGAATTGCGAGATATAAGGTTCCAAATTTGGTTCCACGCATCAGAAATTTCTGGCGAAACTGTCCTACTAGCCTTCATTCAATCCATCATAACTTTCTGTACAAATGTCCACATAATGAATGGTTTAACTTTCTAGAAACTAGAATTAAAGATATACAACATTGAAGTTTTAAAAGGTTTTTGATTCCTTATATATTGTGAGATATAAGCTTCCAAAGTTGGCTCCATGTACCAGAAATTTCTGGCGAACAGCTCTGCAACAGAAATTTCCAGCAACCCTCTTTGTCCGAAATCTATTCTGTTTACCTTCCGAAATCTACCCGAGGCCCTCGGGACCATAACCAATTATATCAACATGTCCCAAAATACAATTCGAACTTATTCAAGGCTTTATACCACGTCAAACAATAACAAAATTACGAATCGCGCATCGAATCGAATTATAAGTTTTCAAATCTTCCAACCTCTACATTCTGTGCTGAAACGTATCAAATCAATTCGGAATGACTTCAAATTTTGAACACGAGTCATAAATGACATAATGGAGTTGTTTCAATTTTTAGAATCGGATTCAGACCTCGATATTAAAAAGTCAAACCTCGGTCAAACATTCCAAAAATTTTCTATTTTCTAACTTTCGCCAAAATGCACTGAATTGTCCTACGGACTTCCAAATCCAAGTCCGTTGTAAAGAACCAACCGGTCATTTTGACTTTTAGAACCTCGTTCCCTAAAATAAAACTTCACGTATGTGCTTTTAATGATTTATGACTTGCGCGGGATGGTTGGTTCGGGATTTGAAAGTGCTTGGGTTGAAATCGGAACACTTGGTTTCTTATGTTGGCTTTAAAAGGCCAAGTTTTACTTCGGTCAACATTTTTGAGAAAACGACCCCGGAATAGAATTTTGACGATTCCAACAGCTCCGTATGGTGATTTTGGACTTAGGAGCGTGTTCGGAATTTAAGTTTGGAAGTTTGGAAGTTTGGAATCTAGTTTTGAAAATTTACATAGCTCTTTTATGTCATTTATGACTTGTGTGCAAAATTTGAGGTCAATCGGACTTGATTTGATAGGTTTCGGTACCGAATGAAGAAGTTGGAAATTTTAAGTTTCATTAAGCTTGAATTGGAGGATGATTCGTGGTTTTAGCGTTGTTTGATGTGATTTGAGGTTTCAACTTAGTTGGTATGATATTTTAGGACTTGTTGGTATAATTGGTTGAGGTCTCGAGGGGCTCGGATGAGTTTCAGACGATTAACGGGTCATTTTTGGCTTTTGGAACATTGTTGATAGCTGCTGGAAATTTTCTTCTTATTTCCTTATACGCGATCACGTGGATTGGGTTGCGATCGCGTAGGCTTAATTTGGCAGCTAAGAATTTGTTCTATGCGATCGCGTGTGCAAGTCCACGATCACGTAGGTTGGATTCAGATGTGTTATGCGAACGCGTGGCTAAGGCATCGTTCGCGAAGAGGAAACGAAGCAGAAGCTGACCACGCGCTTAATGCTTCACGATCGCGTGAGGAGGCTCGCGATCGCTTAGGCTTGCGGAGATTGTGCTTCGCGATCACATGGGATTTTTTGCGATCGCGTAGAGTTAATTTCTGGGCAGAAAAATTTGTGCTACGCGATCGCGTGAGGAAGTTCGCGGTCGCGTATATGAAATCACTGGCCATAGAGTTTAAGTTTTCCATTTTTAACGATTTGGAGCTCGGATTTAGGCGATTTTTGGGAGATTTTTAGAGAAAACAACGGCGTAAGTGTTCTTAACTCAATATTGGTTAAATTACCCGAATCCATCACTGTTTTTTATCATTTAATTGGTGAATTAAGTTGGAAAAGTTTGAAAACCCTCTTGAATAGATTTGAGGATTTGAGGGCCGAATTATTATCGGAATTTAGAAATTTTAGTATGGGTAGACTCGTGGTTGAATGGGCATTCATATTTCATAACTTTCGCCAGATTCCAAGACGTAGGCTCCAAGGATGAATTTTTAATTAATTTCAAAATTTTTATTAAAAATGTAGTATTTTCTTATAGAATTGATTCCTATAATTTTTAGTGATTATATCGAATTATTTTGTCTAGATTCGAGCCAAACAGAGTTGGATAATCGTGGAAAAGGCCTTCTAGGGGATTAAATTCGAGCAAATTGAGGTAAGTCTCTTGTCTAATCTTATGAGGGAGAAATTACCTCATAGATGACTAAATTAAATAATTGTTNGGATCGAGGCCGAGGATCGAGGCTGAGGATCGAGAGTTGCCTGGGCAGAATTATAAAAGAGGGCATTCGTCCCATTCGCCATTTTTAATAAATTGGAGCTTGAGCAGAGGCGATTTTTGATAGATTTTCAAGGAAAATACATTGGGGTAAGTGATTCTAACTTGGATTTTGTCTATAAACATAAATATATCATTGTTCTCATCATTTAATTAGTGTTTTGACATTGAAATTTGGAAACTTTTTAGAAATCTCATAGAAACGAATTTTTGAGATTTCGGTATCGATTCGGAGACGGATCTGAGTGAAACTGGTATGGTCGGACTCGTAATTTAATGGGATGTCGGATTTCGTAACTTTCACCGGATTTCGAGACATGGACCCCACGAACGAATTTTTAATTAATTTCAAAATTTTTATTAAAAATGTAGTATTTTCTTATAGAATTGATTCCTATAATTTTTAGTGATTATATCGAATTATTTTGTCTAGATTCGAGCCAAACAGAGTTGGATAATCGTGGAAAAGGCCTTCTAGGGGATTAAATTCGAGCAAATTGAGGTAAGTCTCTTGTCTAATCTTATGAGGGAGAAATTACCTCATAGATGACTAAATTAAATAATTGTTACTAATTGTGGGGGCTACGTACGCACGAGGTGACGAGAGTCTGTGCGTAGCTACTATTAATGCTAAAGTCCGGGTAGTTTAGGACTCAAAGCATGAATTACTTGTGTAAATTGTATTCTTTGTTTTTAATATTAATTGATATATATGAATATATTGTGAATTATTTTGATAAAATTATTAAAGGATGGAAATACCATATGCTTGATTTTCTATTTAAATTAATTGATTGTTAAGAGAAATTGTTCTTCCTCCCGAATTTATCTTATAATAAATATACTCTCCCTCCAGAGGTACATAAGAAAATGTCCTCCTTTCTTGTGGAGCGGGCCGAACGTCTCAGCAGGATAGATGCATCTATGGATCGTGTCGCACGTCCCTCGGCAGTATACACAAAACTATGGATCGGGTCGTACGGCCTCGGCAGAAATCGTGTTTAATAATAATAATTATACGATACTTTGATTATTTATTTCAGCTTGCGAAGCTAATTGATAAATTGGAGAATCCTTGGAATTTAAAGAATTATTATTTCTGCTTGCCAAGAAATTATTGGTTATTATGTAAATGAGATTAATTGATAAATTGAAAATTATTTGAATTGAAGGAATTTAATTAAAATATTGAGAATTGTTGCATTTGAAGAAATTTTATTATTTCCGCTCATTAAATAAATTATTGTAAATTCTGTGAATCATGTTGATTTAGATATTCTAGTTTTATTTCAATTATTATTATTGACCCATAAAGAGTGTCTAAGCCGGCCATCTCGTCTCTCCCACTTCGAGATTAGGTTTGATACTTATTAGGTATACGTTGTTTACGTACTCATACTACATTTGCTGCACTTTTTGTGCATGACCTGAGGCAAGTACTAGTGGGGGACCTATCGTCTTACACCCATGTTATCCAGAGGCATAGTGGTGAGCTGCCTTTCTTAGCCGTTCTGCAGCTACCAGTGTCTCTCCTTGTATTTTTCATTCTGTCTATTTATATTTCAGACAGTAATAGAGGTTTTCTATAATCTACTAGATGCTCATACACTTGTGACACCAGGTCTTGGCACACACATTGGTAGAATTTGGTGTCTTATATTTTTTCTTGGATTCAAATTTTAACGATATATTTCTAATTTATTAGTTGCCTAGCTATGGTGTTGGGCGCCATCAAGACCTATAGGCGACATTGGGTAGTGACAATATGGTATCAGAGCACTAGGTTCACGTAGGTCTCATAAGTTATGAGCAGACCTAATAGAGTCTTGCGGATCGGTACGGAGACGTCCGTACTTATCTTCGAGAGGCTATAAGGTGTTAGGAAACTACCTTTCTTCATATTCCATCATGGAATTAATGTATTACTAAATATCCTTATTTTATTCTCTCACAGATGGTGAGAACGCGCTCTAATGAGGTTCCAGACCAGAGAAGAGCTACACCCCCAGTTGCTAGAGGCCGAGGGAGGGCTCCAGCTCATGGTAGAGGGCGAGGACACCCCAGGACTGTTCCAGTTATGCCACCAGTAGGTCCAGCAGAGAATCCCATTATTGAGGAACATGGTGAGGTGCTTGTGGAAGAGCCAGCTCCGGTGGATTTCACATCTGCACCAGGGTTTCAGGATGTCATGGGTCGTATGATGCGGTTCATGGACAATATGACTCAGGTCGGTTTATTTCCGGCAGACCCAGCCACATCTCAGGCGGGCGGGGGAGCACAGACCCCTACCGCACAAGCTCATGGACAGGTAGCTGATGTATATCAGACCTAGGGTGCACTACCCGTAGGTGGAGCCCAGCCAGTGGCAGCAGCTACACCTGAGCCCAGGCCAGTTGTAGTCACTGATCCTCAGAAACTATTGAACAGATGGACTAGACTACATCCTCCTGTCTTTGGGGGTGAGCGACATGAGGATCCCCAGGATTTCATTGATCGGTGCAAGGATAGACTGTACAACATGAGGATATTGGAGTCTCATGGGGTAGACTGTGCTATTTTTCAGCTAGAGGGCAGAGCCCGTAGATGGTGGCAGTCTTATGTTCTTGGCAGACCAACAGATTCTCCTCCCATGACTTGGGACAGGTTCACTCGTATTTTCTTGGAGAGGTATATTCCATCCTCTCAGAGGGGAGAGTTGTGATTTCAGTTTGAGCAGCTCGAGCAGGGTCAGATGTCAGTGACCGATTATGAGGCGAGGTTCTCTGAGTTATCTCGCCATGCACTTATGATACTCCCCACTGAGGCAGAGAGAGTGCGGAAGTTTATTGCGGGTTTACATACTAACATTCAGGACACTATGGCTCGAGTGGTTGATATAGGTACTTCTTATGAGCTAGTCGTGAAGATAGCCCGGAGGATTGAGGGTGTACGACAGCGTAGCCGGGAGCAGGTTAATAGAGATAAGTGGTTTAGGTATTCTGGAGAGTTCAGAGGTGCTCCGTCTAAGGGCAGAGGGCAGTTCGTGAGAGGGAAATCCAGTAGGCCCCCATATCCAGCACCATCGCCTCCTCGAGATTCTCCAGTGCGACCTTATCTCAGTGTTATACCAGAGAGTTCTTATCGCCCACCAGCTATTCAGGGTCCTCCCAGTGGGTATTCAGTTCCCCAAGGCCATACTCTTAGTCAGCAGCCCACCGCACCGAAGAGTTGTTATGAGTGCGGGGATCCCAGTCACATGTGGAGATTTTGCCCCAGACTTCGGGGTAGACCAGTATAGCAGGGTCAGCAGCCTATGCTTACCAGACCATTTGCTCCACCAGTAGTCTGACTACCAAGCGGTAGAGGTTAGGTGGGTAGGGGTCGTCCTAGAGGTGGAGGTCAGCCAGGCAGAGGCCAGCTCGATTCTATTCTTTTCCGGCTAGACCAGATGTAGAGGCCTTAGATGCCGTGATTACAGGTATTATTTCTGTTTGTGGCAAAGAAGCCTCAGTATTATTTGATCCAGGATCTACGTATTCATATGTGTCATCTCCATTTTCATATTTCCTGGGTGTTTCTCGTGAGTCCTTGAGTACTCTTGTTTATGTGTCCACTCCTGTAGGCGATTCTGTTATTGTGAACCAAATCTACCAGTCGTATATTATTACATTCTGTGGTTATGAAACTAGACCAGATCTCTTATTGCTCGAGATGACCTATTTTGAAATTATTCTGGGTATGGACCGGTTATCTCCATATCATGCTATTCTAGATTGTCATGCCAAAACTATTACCTTGGCTATTCCATCTTTTCCTAGGCTGGAGTGGAAGGGTTCGTCTGTTAGTTCATTTAATCGAGTTATTTCTTTTATGAAGGCTCAACACATGGTTGAGAAGGGTTTTTTTAGCTTATCTAGCTTATGTTAGGGATACTATTGCAGAGACTCCGGCTATTGATTCAGTGCTTGTAGTTTGGGAGTTCTCCAATGTATTTCTTTCAGATCTTCCAGGTATGCCACATGATCGTGATGTTGATTTCTGTATTGACTTGGCTCTAGATACCCAGTCTATATCTATCCCACCATATCGCTTGGCTCCGAAAGAATTAAAAGAACAACTTGAGGAGTTACTAGCCAAAGGGTTCGTCAGACCGAGTATATCGCCTTGGGGTGCACCGGTATTATTTGTGAATAAGAAGGATGGAACAATGCGGATGTGTATTGATTATCGCCTATTGAACATAGTCACTATTAAGAACAAGTAACCATTGTCGCGTATTGATGATCTATTTGATCGGTTACAGGGTGCTAGGGTGTTCTCTAAGATCGACTTGATGTCGAGGTACCATCAGTTAAAGATTCGGGATTCGGATGTTCCGAAGACTGCTTTCCAGACTAGATATGATCATTATGAGTTTCTGGTGATGTCCTTCAGTTTAACTAATGCCCAGACAGCGTTTATGGATCTGATGAACAGGGTATTCAGGCCATATATTAATTTGTTTATCATTGTCTTCATTGATGACATTTTGATCTACTCGCGCAGTAAGGAGGAACATGAGCAGCATATGAGAGTAGAGCTTCAGACATTGCGGGAACAAAAGCTATATGCTAAGTTATCTAAATTTTGAATTATGGCTAGAGTCTGTAGCATTTGGGGGGCATATTGTATCGGGTGATGGTATTAAGGTTAATCCCAAAAAGATTGAGGCAGTTCAGAATTGGCATCGTCCTACTTCGGCGACTGAGATTAGGATTTTTCTGGGTTTAGCAGGTTATTATCGTCGATTCGTGGAAGGTCTTTCCTCCATTGCAGCGTCTTTGACCAAATTAACCTAGAAAGGTGCTCCGTTTCGATGGTCTAATGAATGTGAGGAAAGCTTTCAGAAGCTCACGACAACATTGACTACAGCACCAGTGATAGTGTTACCTTCCGGTTCGGGGATGTATATAATGTATTGTGACGCTTCACGCGTTGGTTTGGGTTGTGTATTAATGCAGGAAGGGCAAGTTATTGCATAAGCTTCACGTCAGCTGAAGCCCCACAAGAAGCATTATCCGGTACATGATTTGGAATTAGCTGCGATTGTTCACGCTCTTAAGATTTGGAGGCATTATTTTTATGGGGTGTCTAGTGAAGCTTACACTGATCATCGCAGTTTGCAGCATTTGTTCAAACAGAGGGACCTAAATTTGAGGCAGCGCAGATAGCTTGAGTTACTAAAAGATTATGATATTACTATCCTATATCATCCGGGCAAAGAAAATGTGGTTGCAGACGCCTTGAGTAAAAAGGCGGAGAGTATAGGTAGTTTAGCTTTCATTTCAGCATAGGAGAGGCCATTAGCTTTGGATATTCAATCCTTGGCTAACCGACTTGTGAGGTTGGACATTTAAGAGCCCATCCGAGTTCTTGCATGTGTTGTAGCTCAGTCTTCACTATTTGAGCAGATCAAGGCTCGTCAGTATGATGATCCACACTTAATGGTTCTTAGAGAGACAGTACTACGGGGTGGTGCCAAGGAAGTTACTATTGGAGCAGATGGCATTCTGCGACTCCAGGATCGTCTATGTGTTCCTAATGTGGATGGACTGAGGAAAACTATCCTAGAGGAAGCACACAGTTCTCTGTATTCTATTCATCCAGGTGCTACGAAGATGTATCGTGACTTGAGGCAGCATTATTGATGGAGACAAATGAAAAAGGATATAGTTGAGTATGTAGCTAGGTGTCTAAATTACCAGCAAGTTAAATATGAGCACCAGAGGCCAGGTGGCCTACTTCAGCAGATGATTATACCAGAATGGAAATGGGAACGTATCACTATGGACTTTGTAGTTGGGTTGCCGCAGACCTTGTGGAAGTTTGATGCAGTGTAGTTCATTATCGACGGGTTGACCAATTCAACACACTTCATTCCAGTTGTGACTATGTATACTTCAGAGAGGTTGGCCCAGATTTATATTCAGGAGATAGTTCGGTTGCACGGTGTGCCAATTTTCATCATACCGTATAGAGGTTCTCAGTTTACTTCACATTTCTGGAGAGCAGTACAGAGTGAGTTGGGGACCCGTGTAGAGCTCAGCACAGCCTTTCATCCCAGACCGACGGGCAGTCAGAGCGGACAATTCAGATTTTGGAGGATATGCTCAGGGCATGTGTGATTGACTTTGGAGGTCAGTGGGATCGTTTCTTGCCTTTAGCCGAGTTTACTTATAATAACAATTACTAATCCAGTATCGAGATGGCTCCATTTGAGGCTTTATATGGTCGGCAATGTTGGTCGCCCAATGGGTGGTTTGAGCCCGGTGTGGTTAAGTTATATGGTACTGATTTGGTGAAGGATGCCTTGGAAAAGGTAAAGTTGATTCAAGAGTGACTTTGTACAGCACAGTCCAGACATAAGAGCTATGCAGATCAGAAAGCGCGCGATTTATCATTTATGGTAGGTGAAAAGGTTCTCTTAAAGGTTTCACCGATGAAGGGAATTATGAGATTCGGGAAGAAGGGCAAGTTAAGCCCAAGGTTTATAGGCCCATTTGAGGTGTTGAGACAAGTTGGGGAGGTTGCTTATGAGCTTACATTGCCTCCCAGTCTATCAGAAGTTCATCTGGTTTTCCATATATCTATGCTCCGGAAGTATCATGCCGACCTATCACATGTGTTAGACTTTAGCACAGTTCAGCTAGCTAATAGCTTGGGTTATGAAGAGCAACCAGTTGCCATTGTTGATAAACAGGTTCGCCAATTGAGGTCCAAGAGGATTTCTGCAGTAAAAGTCCAGTGGAGGGGCCAACCAGTCGAGGAAGCGACTTGGGAGGCCAAGGAAGACATGCGGAGCAGATATCCACACTTATTCAGCACTCCAGGTATAATTCTAAACCCGTTTGAGGTTGAACATTTGTTTACGAGATGGAGAATATAATGACCCAACCGTTCATTTTTACTTTTAGAACCCCGTTCCCTAAAATAAAACTTTTTGTATGTGCTTTTAATAATTTATGACTTGCGGGGATGGTTGGTTTGGGATTTGGAAGTGTTTGGGTTGAAATCGGAACACTTGGTTCCCTATATTGGCTTTAAAAGGCCAAGTTTGACTTCGGTCAACATTATTGAGAAAACGACCGCGGAATAGAATTTTAATGATTCCAACAGCTCCGTATGGTGATTTTGGAAGTTTGACCGGAGAATTGACTTTTTGATATCGGGGTAGGAATCTGGTTTCAAAAATTTACATGGCTCTGTTATGTCATTTATGACTTTTGTGCAAAATTTGAGGTCAATCGGACTTGATTTGATAGGTTTCGATACCGAATGAAGAAGTTGGAAATTTTAAGTTTCATTAAGCTTGAATTGGAGGATGATTCATGGTTTTAGCGTTGTTTGATATGATTTGAGGTATCGACTAAGTGCGTATGATATTTTAGGACTTATTGGTATAATTAGTTGAGGTCTCGAAGGGCTCGGGTGAGTTTCGGACGGCTAACGGATCATTTTTGGCTTTTGGAACATTGCTGATAGCTGCTGGAAATTTTGTTCTGATTTCCTTATACGAGATCGCGTGGACTGGGATGCGATCGCGTAGGCTTAATTTGGCAGCTGAGAAGTTATTCTATGCGATCGTGTGGGCAAGTCCGTGATCGCGTAGATTAAATTCAATTGTGCTATGCGAACACGTGGCTAAGGTTGCGTTCGCAAAGAGGAAATGAAGTAGAAGTTGACCACGCGCTTAATGCTTCGCGATCGCGTGAGGAGGCTGGAGATCGCGTAGGCTTGCGGAGACTATGCTTCGTGATCGCGTGGGATTTTCCGCGATCGCGTAGAGTTAATTTCTGGGCAGAAAAATATGTGCTATGTTGTAACGACCCAACCGGTAGTTTTGACTGTTAGAATCTCGTTCCCCTAAATAAAACTTCCAGTATGTGCTTTTAATAATTTATGACTTGCAGGGATGGTTGGTTCGGGATTTGAAAGTGTTTGGGTTTAAATCGGAACACTTAGTTCCTTAAGTTGGCTTTAAATGGCCAAGTTTGACTACGGTCAATATTTTGAGAAAACGACCTCGAAATCGGGATTTGACGGCTCCAATAGGTTTGCATGATGATTTTGGACTTAGGAGTATGTCCGAATCGAATTTTGGATGACCCGGGAGCGTTTTGGCACCTACTGTGGAAATTGACATTTTGGAAGAATTTCATAAATTTGGGTTAAAGTACATTTCAATGTTATCGATATTCGTTTAGGATTCCGAGCCTAGGAATAGATCCGTATAATGATTCTGGTATTGGGAGCACGTCCGAAAGTGGATTCGGAGGTCCGTAGATCATTTTGGAGTCATTTGGCGAAAGTTGGAAATTTGGTTAATTTTGGAAGTTTGAACGGGGAATTGAATTTTTGATACCAGAGTCGGAACTCAGTTCTAAAAATTTTCATAGCTCCATTATGTCAATTATGACTTGTGTACAACATTTGAGGACAATCGGACTTGATTTGATAGGTTTCGGCATCGATTGTAGAAGTTGAAGCTTCAAAGTTCATTAGTTTTTGAATAGGGTGTGATTCATGAATTCGACGTTGTTTGATTTGATTTGAAGGCTCGACTAAGTTCGTAATATGTTTTGGTATGTGTTGGTATAATAGATTAAGGTCCCGAGGGACCCCGGGTGGATTCCGGGTAGTTAACGAATCGAATTTGAAATTTGAAGAATAGTTGAGGCAGCTGATATCTGGTGTGATCGCGGGTGGGAAAAATCGATCGCGGGTGCAAAGCCGCAGGTGTGAAAAATCCATCGCGGGTGTGAAGTCGCGTGGTGCAAAAAATCCATCGCGGGTGCGAAGCCGCAGGTGCGAAAATCCATCGCGGGTGTGAAGCCACAGATGCGAAAACTTTTGCCACGGGCGCGATGATCGTTGGGCAGTGATTGTTTAAAGCGGGGATTGGAGCATTTTTGCTCATTTCTTCATTCTTGGACGATCTTGGGAGCTTCTTGAGAAGAGCGCATTCACCTAGCAAATTGGAGGTAAGTTAATTCACACCTATTGCAAGTTAAATACATGGTTTATATATGGATTTAGACATGAAAATTTGTAGAAACTTGGAGTTTTGAAGGAAAACCTAGAAACTGATATTTTATATTTTTCACCACGGAAATGGTTATGGAATTGGATGAAAATTATATATTTGAGTTCTTGAGATTATGGGTAACGATTCCCTCCGGAAATTTCTGAAATTCGGGCACGTGGGCCCGGGGTGAATTTTAGGAATTTTACCATTTTGGATAAGATAATTTATTTAATAGATAAATGTTGAATTATTGAACGTGTATTAATTATTTTATATAACTTTTGGATAGTTCGGATTTTTCAGCATTAAATTGAGAATTTAACACGACGTGGTGATCGAAAAGTGGACTTAGAGACAAGGTAAGTCTCTTGTCTAATCTTGTGAGGGAAAATTTACCCCATAAGTGATTAAATTAATATTTGTTGCTAAATGTGGGGGCTACGTACGCACAAAGTGACGAGAGTCCGTGCGTAGCTACTATTAATGCTAAAGTCCGGGTAGTTTAGGACTCAAAGCATGAATTACTTCTGTAAATTTTATCTTTTATTTAATTTAATTATTTGATATATATTGTGAATTGTTAGGAAAAGATAAAAGATATTAAAATATGAAAATCTCATATGCTTAATTTCTGTTTAAATTAATTAATTGTTAAAAGAAATTGTTCATCCTCTCGAATTTATCTTATAATAAACATACTCTCATTCCGGAGGTACATAAGAAAAATGTCCTCCTTTCTTGTGGAGCGGGCCGAACGCCTCGGCAGGATAGATGCATCTATGGATCGTGCCGCACGTCCCTCGGTAGTGTACACAACACTCTGGATCGGGTCGTACGTCCTCGGCAGAAATCGTGCTTAATAATAATAATAGCACGATACCTCAATAGCTTATTTCAGCTTGCGAAGCTATTGATAAATTGGAGAATCCTTGGAATTTAATGAATTATTATGCCTGCTTGTTAAGGAATTAATTGTTATTCCTATAAATGAGATTAATTGATAAATTAGAAACTATTTGAATTGATGGAATTTAATTAATATATAGAGAATTGTTGCATTTGAAGGAATTTAATTACTTCTGCTGGTTAAGTAAATTATTGTTAACTCTGTTTATCATGTTGATATAAATATTTCTATTTTCATGGTTATTTAATATTATTGACCCATAGTGAGTGTCGAAATCGGTCATCTCGTCTCTACCTATTTGAGATTAGGCTTGATACTTATTGGGTACACGTTGTTTTCGTACTCATGCTGCACTCGCAGCATATTTTATTATGCAGGTACATATTTGTCTAGCGGCCTTGTGGGCGCAGAGGTGTGGTTAATAATTGTGGGGACATAGGTGAGTTGCATTCTGTATTACGATCGGCAGCCAGCAGTCTCCTTCGGAAATATTATATTTTCCTGTATAATTTGTATTCTCGACAGATGTTGTATTCTATTTTTAATTCCCTAGTAAATGCCCATGCACTTGTGACACCGGGTTTTGGGATGATTATGGGTTGCACTGTATTGAAAATTTTTAAAGATATTATTACGTATTTTGTAAACTTCATCTTCTGCTATTTAATTGAGGGGAACAACTATGACTTCAAAAATATTAAAATGAGAATTTATTAAGTATTTATTGTTGGCTTGTCTGACAGCGGTGTTCGGCGCCATCACGACCTTTATGGATTTTGGGTCGGGACAACATGGTATCAGAGCACTATGTTCACTTAGGTTTCACGAGTCATGAGCAAGTCTAGTAGAGTCTTGCGGATCGGTACAGAGACGTCTGTGCTTATCTTCGAGAGGCTATAGGGCTATTAGGAATAGTTCCATTTTTGATTCCTCATCATGCGATTTGATTTCCTTTAAGGCTTACGCCTTCATTTCTTTCCCATTCAATCTTATGCGACGTGAAATGCTTGTTACAGATCGAGAATTGAGAAATTGTAATGACACTACATATGTAGTGCAGGATGCTTCTCCTTGTGTAATTAATTGGGCTATTGTCATCGCCTTGCGGAAAGCCGCTCTATCGTTTCAAATTAAGTATCAATACTACCTAAGGTTTTGATATTTAGCATTGATTGTTATAATGATTTGTGCATTGTTATCGCGCAATGTTTATGAAATGGTAAGATGCATGTCTATGTGTCAGGGCAGTAAACGACTTGAAAGAAGCTTTTTCCCGGTACATGATTCAGAGGTTCCATGTCTTATTTCCAGCAGAGAAAAGGCAATCGGACTATGAATGTTCAGGTTTGGGGTTGATGGAGTAACGAAGCTTGATAATTTCGAGCATGGTAGAGTTCTCAATTGTGATGTGATGTCATCGCCTTGTTAAATACGATAAGGTTTGCCGGTGTTATGGTCTCATTCAACTCGCCTTCACGGCAGGGTGTTAGGAATTGGTGTAGGAGAAGCAGTTGTTAGAGGTCAAGGTGTGCAGTGGTTCATGATCGAAGCAGTGTTCCTAGTATTGATGGCTTGAGAAGGATGATCCTCGGAAAGGCTTAAAGTTGGTAACGACCTATTGGTTCAAGTGCTTAGAAATGCATTTTGAGTTAAGGCAACAACTGAGCAACAAAAGATGAGGAAGGACATGTGGAAGGTGTCTTGTGGTGGTTAGGTTCCTAGGAGGCCAAGTGTGAGAAACATAAGTCGAGTAGCCACCTAAAGGAGAGGGTTTGACCAAAGTGGGAGAGTGGCAAGGTAGCATATGGGTTACGGGTAGGATAGCTACACGTCTTGAGGAAAGTTTAGAGTGATTTGGGATTTATGGTGGACAGTGACTAGGTCTACGGGCTTAATTTGGAATATTGGCTGCTATATTGAGGAAGATTGGGTATGACAGGAGGGAGTTGCTTGATATGAAGAAGGATACAACATGACTTTGGATAGGAATGTATTGTCGCACCTTTAGTTGACATCCATGAGGAGTGAATGGACTAGTGTTCTGGTGAATGAGCTCGGAATCAGGATGATCTACTAATTTGGTAGTAATTGCACCCAGTCCAGCGGCGTTGGAATATGTCGGCATGTAATTCCCACAAGTGGGTTATCTCCTATGAGCATGATAGTTGTCGCGTGGTGTTGACGAAGCTTCTGCAAAGAATTCTACTGGCTACCTAGTAAGAGATTTAATATGTAAATGTGGCTAGTGGTTCGGAGTGTTTATTAAAGGTTAATAGAAGTATTTCGAGAAAAATTGGCGAGTTGCATGTGCATAATCATGTCAAAAATGAAGAAAGAATCTCGATGGATTCCAGAATTTTATAATTGTAGCTTAAAGCTAAGTGGGATAGCCCCCACCGTCTACAATTGGATTGCATGGTTGTCTATTTGTGAGGTTTCTGGTTATCCATGTATTAAGTGGGTCATTTCAACTAAGTAAAGAAAATATCAGTGGTAATTATGCAAAGGATTTGGGGGAATGCGTGCCATATTTGGCCTTATCGATTCATGTCCAGGCTTTGGGAAGACTCAGAGTTTATGCTTTGTGTAGATGTAATGCACAGAAAAAGTGAGACAGTCGGGTGTTTCCTCGATAAAGTATTTATGTGCTAGCAGGGCCTTGGAGTTGATCATGTTTGGGAAAAAGATCAGAGCAAGTGACTCTCAATAACGGTCTTACCGGGTTCAAAAATAAATTTAAAGTGCGATGTCTAAGGATCTCGAGTCCGTAGTATGGTTAAGTATCAAGCTTTTGCAGCCGATTATGAAACGGGGCTTGGAGTACTCTGCGTTATCTTCAGGTCATGGTGTAGCATTTGAGAAACAGAAGAAAATAACTTCGGATTCATAAAAGAAGTATTAGAATGGGTGTACCAGTTGAAGATGAAAAAGTGCGCACAAGGAGGGGTATGAGATGATTTGTGGATTTTGAAACAGCAAGGTCTCGTGAAATAAGGTCACTCGGGATGAGTGTGGATTTGAGTTCGTGATGTAATGAATGGAGCCATTATTATTTCTAAGGCAAGATGAGAATAAATTGAGAAAAGACGGGTCGGCTAACAATGATTGAATCGGCATGATGGTGGCAATGATCAGTGCATTGAGTTATGCATGTGATTTGTGGCGGTTCGTGTGAAGCTTGACGGCTGCCGAAATTGATTTTATTTGGAGGAATTCAAGTATCATGGCTTGTTATGTGTAGAGGGATCCCGGAAGAGTTATGATGGTTTAGACCACTACTTGAGGCCGGTATTTTTCTGCAGATATGAGGATCCAGTCGCGTATTGCAATGCTCCAGAAATAAGTTAAGTGGAAGGTTTCTATATGATGAAGTATTTACCCTATTAGTTGTTATGGAGTTATGATGAAATTCTTGTACTCCTGCGCATTGGCGTGATTAAGTGCATTAAGTAGCATGGGATTCGAAAGTTGAGGATTCAAGATTTCGGTTCGGTGTTGACAAGGATGTCATGAGCTCGGGTGAGCAGGAAATGGATTTAGATGTTTAAAGTAAGATGATATTGTTTCGGCATCACCTAAGATCGATGCCAGGTGTAGAAGACCTTGTGTATTGATTTGTGGATTCTTGACATGCTTTACGGCATTAGTGTAACTGGTAGCATGAATGTGCAGACTTGTTACCTGGTGCGGAAGGTCGTGGGAGCGTGTCTCACAGAAAGATTGTGTAAGAGTGACATGTAGCCACTTGATTGAGTGAAGATTGAAACCAAGTATGAAGATTGTGGTAATATCATTGATTCGAGAATTTATGACTGGAGGGCGCTCGATTTATTTGGTTGTGGACTGTGGAAGTTTGTTCCGGTTGTGATGATTGTTCTTGTGTGTTATGGGAAAAAGGGTTATTATGGATCCTTGAAAAGTTATTAGCCTAGCACGATGCGATCAGAATCGGCTTGAGGTCTGTGGATGGATTTAAATATGAATATGGGCTCTATATCTGGCCGGATGTGTTCCTTCAGTACAGCACTCCTTATGGAGGATTATTCGGACGTTGGAAGTTGTTTTGTCGTCGGCTATTTCATGAAATACTATATAGTGCCATGTGACTTGTGAAACGGCTTGATAAATTTCTTAGGTGTTGAGGTTCTGCGTAGCGATGGTGCTATGTGAGCAGGATGGCTCTCGATATTAAGATCATATATCGCACCTTAGTCGTGCTTGAATTTTGTAGCGTATGGCATTGTCGGTCCTTCCAGGGACGATATTATGCACACAGCGTGCTTGTGTCCGATATTCGGATATTTTGTAGTAATGAGCATTCTAGCTCGGTAAGTATATTCTTATAGATTCTTTTTGTGAAGATCGGGTGGCACGCCGCCACATGTATATTATTTGGATCGGGTTGCACGCCGCAACAGTATCATGTGTGGATCGGGTTGCACGCCGCAACAGTATCATGTGTGGATCGGGTTGCACGCCGCAACAGTGTGATGTTGAGTACAGTACCCTATATTCTATGTTGTGTGTTTTGTGTCCCATTTTCTGAGAAAGGTTCATGACACCTTTCAAGTGTTTAATTAATCACGTAGGTTGAATAATCTTTCCATAGTTTGTTTTTCTTATGTATCGCAATCGAGTCTGTAGCTTATTATCTCATTGTGGCATCATATGAGGCTTTTTGATCATGTCTGAGGTGGATTATTGCCTGAGTAGCTTATAATGGGTGAGACGAGATTATTGGATCCAGGATCAATACGATCAGATTATATGAAGCATAATAAAGAGCAACTACCATTATTTGGTCCATAATGAGGCAATGGTTCTTGTCAGAAGGAGAAACTCAATAATTGGTTGACTCGGCAGTTGCTTATGAATTTCTACACATTTCTTCCCTCGTGGAAGCATTGCATGAGTTGGAACAGGACTTATAGGTATCATGAGATGTGTTGTGGATATCAGATTCGTGGAATCTTGACTATTGTTATCGGGATGTTATTATGGGCATGTGAATGGTGCGGTACATGGTCTAGATTCAACAAAGGTATGCAATCCTGTACTGGTGCATCGTGTAGTGATTGATACGGTGTTCATAGGTTGGAAACAGGCATAGTGAAAAATTCTGGATGTTAGAATTTGGCTCTAAGGCTTAATATCCTAAATAAAGGGGAGAATCTTTAGATTTGCAAGAACTAATGTGCTTAATTGTGTGTGGTAGCACGAGTAGGTGCTCGAAGTGTTAAACTGTGATTTTGGACAAGTCCGGAACAGTCCTTACCACGTTCGAGGACGAACGTATATTTAAGTGGGAGAGAATGTAACGACCCAACCGGTCGTTTTGATTATTAGAACCTCGTTCCCCTAAATAAGACTTCCAGTATGTGCTTTTTAATGATTTATGACTTGCGGGGACGGTTGGTTCGGGATTTGGAAGTGTTTAGGTTGAAATCGGAACACTTGGTTCCTTAAGTTGGCTTTAAATGGCCAAGTTTGACTTCGGTCAACATTTTGAGAAAACGATCTCGGAATCGTGATTTGACGGTTCCAATAGGTTCGTATGATGATTTTGGACTTAGGCGTATGTCTGAATCGAGTTTTGAATGACCCGGGAGTGTTTCGGCGCCTATTGTGGAAGTTGACATTTTGGAAGAATTTCATAAATTTGGGTTAAAGTACATTTCAATGTTATCGATGTTCGTTTGGGATTCCGAGCCTAGGAATAGATCCGTATAATGATTCTGGTATTGGGAGCACGTCCGAAAGTGGATTCGGAGGTCCGTAGATCATTTTGGAGTCATTTGGCGAAAGTTGGAAATTTGGTTAATTTTGGAAGTTTGAACGGGGAATTGACTTTTTGATACCAAAGTCGGAACTCAGTTCTAAAAATTTTCATAGCTCTGTTATGTCAATTATGACTTGTGTGCAAAATTTGAGCACAACCGGACGTGATTTGATAGATTTCGGCATCGATTGTAGAAATTGAAGTTTCAAAGTTCATTAGACTTGGAATGGGGTGCGATTCATGAATTCGACGTTGTTTGACGTGATTTGAAGGTTCGACTAAGTTCGTAATGTGTTTTAGGATGTGTTGGTATAATTGGTTAAGGTCCCGAGGGACCCCGGGTGGATTCCGGGTGGTTAACGGATCGAATTTGGAAATTGAAGAAGAGTTGAGAGGAACATTCACCTAGCAACTTGGAGTTAAGTTAATTCACACCTATTGCAATTTAAATACATGGTTTATATATGGATTTAGACATGAATATTTGTAAAAATTTTGAATTTTGAAGAAAAACCTAGAAATTTGTATTTTTGATTTTTCACCACGGAAATGGTTATGGAATTGGATGGAAATTATATATTTGAGTTCTTGAGATTATGGGTAACGATTCCCTCCAGAAATTTCCGAAATCCGGGCACGTGGGCCCGGAGTGATTTTAGAAATTTTACCATTTTGGATAGGATAATTTATTTAATAGATAAATGTCAAATTATTGAACGGGTATTAATTATTTTATATAACTTTTGGATAATTCGGATTTTTCGGCATTGAATTGAGAATTTAACACGACGTGGTGATCGAAAGGTGAACTTTGAGACAAGGTAAGTCTCTTGTCTAATCTTGTGAGGGAAAATTTACCCCATAAGTGATTAAATTAATATTTGTTGCTAAATGTGGGGGCTACGTACGCACAAGGTGACGAGAGTCCGTGCGTAGCTACTATTAATGCTAAAGTCCGGGTAGTTTAGGACTCAAAGCATGAATTACTTGTGTAAATTTTATCTTTTATTTAATTTAATTATTTTATATATATTGTGAATTGTTAGGGAAAGATAAAAAAATATTAAAAGATGAAAATCTCATATGCTTAATTTCTGTTTAAATTAATTAATTGTTAAAAGAAATTGTTCATCCTCTCGAATTTATCTTATAATAAACATAATCTCATTCCGGAGGTACATAAGAAAAATATCCTCCTTTCTTGTGGAGCGGGTCGAACGCCTCGGCAGGATAGATGCATCTATGGATCGTGTCGCACGTCCCTCGGCAGTGTACACGACACTCTGGATCGGGCAGTACGTCCTCGGCAGAAATCGTGCTTAATAATAATAATCACACGATACCTTAATAGCTTATTTCAGCTTGCGAAACTAATTGATAAATTGGAGAATCCTTGGAATTTAATGAATTATTATGCCTGCTTGTTAAGGAATTAATTGTTATTCCTGTAAATGAGATTAATTGATAAATTGAAAATTATTTGAATTGATGGAATTTAATTAATATATTGAGAATTGTTGCATTTGAAGGAATTTAATTACTTCTGCTAGTTAAGTAAATTATTATTAACTCTGTGAATCACGTTGATATAAATATTTCTATTTTTATGATTATTTAATATTATTGACCCATAGTGAGTGTCAAAGTCGGCCATCTCGTCTCTACCTCTTCGAGATTTGGCTTGATACTTACTGGGTACACATTGTTTTCATACTCATGCTGCATTTGTTGCACATTTTATTGTGCAGTACATATTTGTCTAGAGGCCTTGTAGGCGCAAAGGTGTGGTTAATAATTGTGGGGACATAGGTGAGCTGCATTCTGTATTACGATCCGCAGCCAACAGTCTCCTTCAGAAATATTATATTTTCCTGTATAATTTGTATTCTCGACAGATGCTGTATTGTATTTTTAATTCCCTAGTAAATGATCATGCACTTGTGACACCGGGTTTTGGGATGATTATGGGTTGCACTGTATTGGAAATTTTTAAAGATATTATTACGTATTTTGTAAACTTCATCTTCTGTTATTTAATTGATGGGAACAACTATTACTTCAAAAACATTAAAATTAGAATTTATTTAGTATTTATTGTTGGCTTGTCTGACAGCGGTATCTGGCGCCATCACGACCTTTATGGATTTTGGGTCATGACATACGCGATTGCGTGAGGAAGTTCGCGATCGCGTATAAGCAATCACTAGGCAGAGAGTTCAAATTCTGCATTTTTAACGATTTGGAGCTCGGATTTAGGCGATTTTTGGGAGATTTGCAGAGAAAACAACGGGGTAAGTGTTCTTAACTCAATATAGGTTAAATTACCCGAATCCATCATTGTTTTTATCATTTAATTGGTGAATTAATTTGGAAACGCTTGAAAACCCTCTTGGATATATTTGAGGATTTGAGGGCCGAATTATTATCGGAATTTAGAAATATTGGTATGGGTAGACTCGTGGTTGAATGGGCGTTCATATTTCATAACTTTTGTCAGATTCCGAGATGTGGGGCCCACAGATAAATTTTTAATTAACTTCGGATTTTTTATTGAAAATGTAGTATTTTCTTATAGAATTGATTCCTATAATGTTTAGTGATTATATCGAATTATTTGGCTAGATTCGAGCCAGACAGAGTTGGATAATAGTGGAAAAGGCCTTCTAGTGGATTAAATTGGAGAAAATTGAGGTAAGTCTCTTGTCTAATCTTGTAAGGGGGAAATTACCTCATAGGTGATTAAATTAAATAATTGTTGCTAATTGTGGGGGCTACGTACGCACGAGGTGACGAGAGTCAATGCGTAGCTATTATTAATGCTAAAGTCCGGGTAGTTTAGGACTCAAAGCATGAATAACTTGTGTAAATTGTATTCTTTGTTTAATTAATATTAATTGATATATATGAATATATTGTGAATTTCTTTGATAAAAATATTAAAGGATGAAAATCGCATATGCTTGATTTTCTGTTTAAATTAATTAATTGTTAAGAGAAATTATTCTTCCTCCCGAATTTATCTTATAATAAATATACTCTCCTTCCGGAGGTACATAAGAAAATGTCCTCCTTTCTTGTGGAGCGGGCCGAACGCCTCGGCAGGATAGATGCATCTATGGATCGTATCGCACGTCCCTCGGCAGTGTACACGAAGCTCTGGATCGGGCCGTACGACCTCAGCAGAAATCATGCTTAATAATAATAATTACACGTTATAGTCACGACCCAAAATCCCACCACAAGCGTCGTGATGGCACCTAGTCTCTAAGACTAGGTAAGCCGATTTCTACTACATTTTGAAGCCTTTTTTATTTTTAAATTAAAAACTAACAACGGAAATAATTACAATATACAACCTCCCAAGACTGGTAGTACTGAGTCATGAACTCTAACTGAATACATAGAATGATCACGAGGACCGAATATACAATACTATTTGATTACAAGTTAACAGTACAATGAAATGAAAAGACTCCAAGGAACTGCGACGACCAAGCAGCTCTACCTTGAATCCTTACGATCCCGCTTTAACTCTGCTCAAGTCGGTTATCTTCAATACCTGGCTCTGCACAAAAATATACAGAAGTGTAGTATGAGTATGCCACGGTCGGTACCCAGTAAGTATCAAGACTAACCTTAATGGAGTAGAGACGAGGTACAGTCATAACACTCACTAGTCTAATAACATATGCAATATAATATACAAAATAATAGAAAGCAAATAACAATAGGGCAACATGAACCAACAAGTGATATGCACAACAGACAACAAGAATACCATTAATATCACTCAACAATTACAACAACAACAACCCAGTAAAATCCCACCAATGGGGTCTGGGGAGGGTAGAGTGTACGCAGACCTTACCCCTACCCCAGCGGGTATAGAGAGGCTGTTTCTGGGAGACCCTCGGCTCAGAGACAATAGATCTGTGACAACAAAACCCAAAAATATAATCAGCAACGTGAAAGACAGCAAATAAATGGAAAAGCAGTAACACAAATATTATGCAAAAGTGTGAAACACAACATAAATCGCTGGCAGTGCTAGACAAAACACTATCATACTCGTCGGTACAAAGAGGGAAACCGGGACAAATAGGAAAACCGCTCGACTACCGTTTAACCTACAACCCTAATGCTTGATCTCCACACCTTCCTATCAACCCTAATATCGCTCAATAATTAATATGTACAATTACATCCAATTAAATCAAGTCCTTCAAATACAATTATTTCACGTATAATTCTTCCAGATAGCTCTCTTTCAAATATAATTTTCTCAAATAATTATTTTTCAAATATAATTCCTCAAATAAATATCTTTCAAATACAATTCTTTCATATAATACTTTCTAAGTAAAAATCCTTCCAAATAAATATTTTGAATATAATTTTTTCAATTAAAAAGTCACCATGTGACACCTCATTTCATAATCATAAAAATACGGGTCTCAGCCCATTTTCATATTTTTCGTAAACGCAGGTCTCAGCCTATTTTTATATTTCCACGGCACCTAGTGCTCATAATTAAATCATCATAATTCCCCCGCACATCGTGCCATCATTTTATCTCATAACTGCATGGACAATTCATGTACCAAATATCATTACCATTTTATCACAGCACCCCGTGCTCACATTTCATATTACAACCACATGGACAATTCACGTGCCAAATATCATCATTATTTACTCACGGCATCTCGTGCCCACATTTCAATTTATAATCGGCCTGGCAATAGCCACAGGTTCTCAATTTCAACATAAAACAGATTGTTATAAATTTACTATCAACAAGACCAATTGCACAAGGCATAAAAATAAACACAAGAAAAATTACAACATCACATAAAAATCATCAACACCACAACCCCACATCATCACATATCGTCCCTGACAATAGCCACATTTATTGCTCCGCCCAGACAATATCAATACCCACCATTATCACTCATGTTTCCACCCTTATCGCTCCTATAGCCACCATTATCGCTCCGTCCAGACAATATTCCAACAAACACAACAACAGTGAAATGCCACCCTTATAACCCCATAATATCAACGGTGAAATGCCACCCTTATCTCCCCAAAATAACAACTCACACAACACAACGATTTACACATAAAATTATCACAGCAACATAACAAAAATCAATTCATATCACAATTTTTCCAATGGCCACAACCAAATTCCAAAGCTACAACCAAGTCAATTAATTTCACAACAAATAGCCAAAAGCTCCACACAATACGTACAACACCGAAAAACAATCAATGGAGATAGAAATTACTCAACATAAAGCAAAGTCTTCATAAAAATCAAATTTTCAATAATTATATAAACACTTCTTCTTGAGCTAATTTAATTAATTGTTTGCAGAGGGGAAAATCCAAAATGAAATTAAATTCTAATAATTATCAATGTATATCAGGACAACTCCTAACAACACATCCACAATGTATATATCAATGAAACAATCTCAGCGTTACAAACACTGCATTATCATAATGATATCAGGACATGAAGCACATCAGATGTATGCTCATCACCACATCTCTGGTCTTAAAGGTTGTTCATAATTAATTCCAGGATCATCAATTTTTCTCATATTAACCACCACCTCATTTCGAATTTTCACAATACTGACAACGGAATGTGAGGCATGAAGACCTCATGATTACTTACTCGGATTAATGAGTCTTATATAACGCCACCTGGGCACTCATCTCATAGGTCAAAACTCAATATTTACAGCACCAAAATGGTTGAAATGCATAGAAACATATACAAGAATTATCAAATAAGCCTAAAAGGCATGACTCCCTATTAATACTATTGTACAATTAAATTTCACAAAGGGAAAATTTTAAACTCATAAATATTTCACCACAAGGATCTCGTCCTTATATAACTTCCATCGCGGCTTGCAGCCCAGTTTAATTATTTCACACCATATAAAAATATGAGGATCTCGTCCTCAACTCTGAATCACAAGTATTTTGCACATTGTGCCAACTGCAATTTTAATTTCCTTTATTTCTTCTTTTCAATAAATTTCATAAATAGTTTTCACAGCACATAATGAACCCTCTTACCGGTAGGTCATATAATTCATAAAACTTAGAATCAATTATTTCGAAACACATTAAATCCGCTGTAATGAATAATAAAAATTACTTTTGGGCTTATTGACCTCAATGGTGTACCAAAAATGAAATGATATACATGGGATCACATCTTTAAATCTCCCCACGGGGATAAACATATAAGTGGATCACAAATTTATGAAGCTCAACCAGAAGTGGAGCATAATAGGAGGACCCATCTCAATATTCAAAATCGAATCAAATTAAGAAAAATATCCTTTTATAATGAAATCAGGATCGTACCTGTAACAACACCATCTGGTGTTTTGTCCTCAGCTAAATCATAGTGATTAAATCAACAGGTCGGGCCTCCACCTCTTAAGCGTCCACTACCCGCCTGTCCTCCACCTCTAGCTGACTGTGCACGTGGAGTAACAGCTGGAATAAAGCTTGTAGCTGGAGTGTTCTGATGAAATCCAGCCCTCCCAAGTCTGGGACAATCTCTCATGATATGCCTAGTATCACCACACTCATAACAACCCCTCTGAGGTCGTGGCTGCTCGTACTGATTCTGTGCCAGATAATTGGAATAACCACTGTAAGAATCTCGTGTCGGTGGTGCACTGTAAACTGGAGCACTCCGAGTAATTTGATGTGCGGACTGAGCTGACCAACTGCTCGAGCCTCCATTATAATGGGTTCTAGCTGAAGATTAAAATCCACTGAATCCTCCAGATCTTCGAGACCTTTTGGCCTCCTTAGACTCCCTTTCCTTGCCTAAAACACCCTCAATCTTTCTTGCAATATCCA
>AWOL01S0002064.1:0-22138 GCA_000715115.1 Nicotiana otophora | reverse complement strand
CACGCCGCATGTGCAAATATCAATAGTAACAATAGCACGACAGAAACCTCGTGCAACCCCAACAATAACCGATCGGCAGAAACCTCGTGTATCACAATAACAAATACAAAAACAACAATGGAAATAATACAAAGTACGACAAGTAAATCAACTCAAGAACTTTTAAATCACAGGAAAATGTGGGACCAAATCACAAGGAATAACCACAGTCTGAAATGCTAGGCGTAAAGTGAACAGCTCAACAAAGGGAAAACTAAGGTGTAGCAACGAATCCCACAATATACACTTCAACAACAGGAAAGCTAAGACAAATCCAATAATGCCAAATAAAACAAGCCGACTAAGATATAGGATATCTACTTCTTTTAAGGTTGAGGAAATTACGAAGGATATTCAACAATTCAATTAAGGATGACATCGGAAAAATAATCATAACCTCAATTAAGACTGAATAAGTATAGGATAAAATAATATAAATTCCAAATAAAGATAAGCAGTTATGAAAAGATAGCATGACTATAAAAGAGATAATAGTTTCAATTAAGGCACATATGAATCAAGTAACAATAATAGTGGATCATGAAGCAATTTATTCTAATTAAGCAGGTAGATGTGAATCTAGTAATTAAGATATATAATCATAACAAGAACAACTGCATATTCAATTAATACAAGGACCTAAGAACCCTAAAAGGCCAACTTTCCACAAATAAGTTCGTGCACGCACTCGTCATCTCGTGCACACGAGCTACAATCGACATAGAAGACTCAAATCCTAAGAGGAAATCCCCCACACAAGGTTAGGCAAGATAATTACCTCGAACCAAGCTCAAACAGTCCGTAAGAATGACCTTTCCTCAATTATCCGACTCCGAATGGTCCAAATCTAACCAAACACAATTGCATATCATGAATACAATAATAATAGACTCATCCAATTAATAAAATCAATATTTTAACAAAAATTCCGAAATTTGCCCTAAAAGGTCGACCCGGGCCCACGTCTCGAAATCGGGTAAAAATCACAAAATATGAACACCCATTCACTCACGAGTCCAACCATATAAGAAATACTCAAATCCGACCACCAAATCCCCTTTCAAAACTCGAAATCTTTATTGACGAAGTTCTTCTAATTTTTTCCAATTTCAACCCCAAAAATCTGAAACTAAATGGAGAAAACAACTATAGATTAATGCAATAAAACCAAATTCGAGTAAGAAATCGTTACCCACAAGATTCCTCTGAAAATACCTCAAAGAATCGCCTTCTCCCGAGCTCAAAATCAAAAATGGAGTGAAAATGAAATAACCTTCGATTCCAACCCCTTTTTGCCCAGCGATCCTCGCACCTGCGATCATTTCTCGCACCTATGATCTAACCAGTCGCACCTGCGGAAGTCACTAACTCCCACAACCTCCGCACCTACGAGTCTTATGCGCATATGTGGGCATCGCAGATGCGGAACTTCCTCGCACCTGCGACCCCAGGCCAACTCTCAAATTCTCGCATCTGCGCTTCCATCTCCGCACGTGCGAGTCCGCTGATGCGCACAAATTCTCCGCACCTGCGGAGACTGCCAAGTCCAGCTCTTCCCGCACTTGTGCCTCATTCTTTGCACCTGCGACCATCGCACCTGCACCCAGGGTCCGCAAGTGCGATTACATCATAACTCAGGCCTCCCCAAAACAATGGAAATCATTCGCAACTCGTCTGAAAAACACTCGGGGACCTCGGGACCCCGTCCAAACACACCAACAAGTTCTATACCCTAACATGGACCCGCTCGAGGTCTCAAATCACATCAAACAACGTCGAAATTATGAATCGCACCATGAATCGAACTTATAAATTTCAAATTTTTCAACTTCTAAAACTCGTGCCGAAACCTATCAAATCAACCCGGAATGACGTCAAATTTTGCAAGCAAGTCCCAAATAACATAACGAAGTTGTTCCAACTCTCGGAATCGCATTCCGACCCCGATATCAAAAAGTCCACTTCCGGTCCAAATCTCCAAATTTGACTTTCGCCATTTCAAGCATAAATCAGCTACAGACCTCGGATTTACAGTCCGGACACGCTCCTAAGTCCAAAATCACCCAACGAAGCTAATGGAACCGACAGAACTCCATTCCGGAGTCATCTTCACATAGTTCCGACTACGGTCAAAATCCTAAGACTTAAGCTTCCGTTTTAGAGACTAAGTGTCCCAAATCACTCTGAATCATCCGGTAACTGAAATCAACCACGCACGTAAGTTAAGGCACATAATACGAAGATGTTTAGGGCTTTATGCCTCCGGATGGGACTTAAATTCTCAAAACGAACAGCCGGGTCGTTACAGTTATGTTTGTAGAATCATTAGTGGTATTGACTCTTACGACCATTTTTTTCTCTTTCTCACACATTTATATTCTTAAATATTTTCTTAGTTGTTATTTAATAATTGGCTATTTTTCAATATTACACGAAAAATTAATAAAAAAGTATTATTTGAGTGGGAAAATAGTTTAAATATAAATAAAAAATATATTAACGTGGGGTATCTTTTTCTCAATTTCAACTCTTTATGTAGTCCATTTAATATTATTTTTATTTTTTCTTGGTATTGGACATTATAGTGTGGTAATGTATTATCAATAGGGAGGATTCTTATGAAGTTAAATTTATAAAACCTTCCTACATATTTTTAATAGGAATTTAATAGACAATTATTTTTTAATTTTAAAACTTTAAATATTAAAAATTAGCATAAAAGATATTATAGTTCAAAAAATAGGATATTACAGTTATATCCTTTCTCTATGAGTTCTTCCGCTTAATATTTTAGGGTTATTTTGCTATATTAATATTGTATTTATACTTTTATAATAATATAGGCTATCATTTTTCTAAATAAATTTGGACTATATAATACATTCTCAAATTAAATTAGTAATAGGTCATTATAATACGTTTTCAAATTAAATTAGTAATAGGAATTTTTAAGAAGTATATCCTAAAAGTAATAGGATTACATGACTAAAGATATTTACTTGTTCAATTTTATATGAATTTGACATCCCGAAAGTAATTATACTAATAGGATTCCTAAAGGTAATCATGTAGGATTTCTAATGTATAGTATTATGTCCTAATACTAATACGATTATAAGGTTAATATCTAGAATTCTGGTTATGTCCTTTTATTATTAGTTATTATGTTTAATATTATAAGATTATTTTTGTAAAACAATATTGTATTCGCGCTTTAATAATAATATATATTTCATATATTTATAGTTGTTTTCAATTTTTTGCAATTTTACCTGCTTATAAATATTTACTGCCATTAAATTATTTTATAAAATATTAAAAATTAAATACCTATGGGGCTTACGCCCCGTGCCTTGGGGCTTACGCCTCGTTGAGGCATATGTAAGACATCTCGCCTTACGCACACACCTTTTAAAGCATTGATCAAGCGTTTGATCCTTTTTTTACTCGCCAAATCTGATGCTTTATGTTTACTTATTGGAAATTAGGGGGTGTGTGGATAAATGAGTTTTAATTTTAGGTAAAATTTTAAAAAGGGGAACCGGGTCGGATGGGTCATATTTTATGCCTTTTTCTTTTTTGGGATTAGTTCATTCAATCAGACGATCCACATGTCATGTCCGTTAAAATTAGGATAAATATAGAACTTTGTTGGATGGCAGGGGTATGTATGAACGGAAAGTATAACGGGGGATAAGATTGAACAATAAACAAAAGTAGAGGGATATATTTGGCCCTTTTCCGTTACATAAATAATTGACTCCAACTAATTTTGAGAGTGATATATAATTGGATTGTTGTTGCACTATTATTTTGTTATATTGACACTTAGTCAAATTAATTCTTGAGAAATGAAAAGTATCATAAATTGAGATAAAAGAAGTATTTGATTTTGACGTTAAATAAGAGACATTACAAGAAGGCAAAATACATCGACAACTTCTTGAAGTTGTCCACACTTTTTACATTGACATTTTATCTTAAGTTTGTTCCATTTGAATATTTTAACCAGGACTTTTGTTTTTATAGCAACTATACCACTCTGCAGCACTTGTCTGGTGGCTAATATATAAATAAAATCCCAAAATGGGTCCAAAGCTTACAAGATGTCCAAACCAAAATAGAAGTTGCATGAAGCTACTAGCTATTAAAAAGATAGAAAAGCTAAAATCTAATGAACTAGCTATTACAACATGATAAGTTGAATGTTTTCTTCTCCTATTAATGTATGTGATCCAATTGTCATTGGCAAATACCAAGCAACACCTATCAAGCTCTCACCAGGCGCTAGGGTATACTGTCCATAGGCTAAAATGAATTCCAAACATCTCCACCACAGAGTTGAAGCCAGCATAGTCTTCCAAGTGTATCTACTATATGATCTCCATATACAGTGGACTGATTTTGTCCAAGTATTAATCATGTGCTCACTCATCAAAATTAATGTGTAGAAGAGGAGCCTAGCTTTAGGCAGGCTTTTCAAGGTAAAAGCCAGGCTTAAGCTGGCTTTAGGCAAGCTTTGCAAGGCAAAAGCCAGGCTTGAGCTGGCTTTAGGCAGGCTTTGCAAGGGAAAAGTCAGGCTTGAGCTAGCTTTAGACAGTTTTTGCAGGGCAAAAGCCAGGCTTGAGCTGGCTTTAGGCAGGCTTTGCAAGGGAAAAGTCAGGCTTGAGCTAGCTTTAGACAGTTTTTGCAGGGCAAAAGCCAGGCTTGAGCTGGCTTTAGGCAGGCTTTGCAAGGGAAAAGTCAGGCTTGAGCTAGCTTTAGACAGTTTTTGCAGGGCAAAAGCCAGGCTTGAGCTGGCTTTAGGCAGGCTTTGCAAGGCAAAATCCAGGCATGAGCTGGCTTTAGCCAGGCTTTGCAAGGAAAAAGTCAGGCATGAGCTGGCTTTGCAAGGCAAAAGCCAGGAATGAGCTGGCTTTAAGCAGGCTTTGCAATGCAAAGGCCAGGCTTTGAAATTGTGCCTTTTGTGATCATGTAAACTCATATCCTTTTCTTCTAGGACCTTTAATGTGGACATCATTCTAAACATTGCTAAACCATCCTAAGATTGAGCATGAAAGCATGCTAATACCACTGAGAAATGATCCAACAATCTCCAAAAATACCATATGATGGGTTCAGCATTTTTCTTAGCATTTGGACATATCAGAAGTAGGATAAATTGTACCATCCCATACCTTCTTATCGTATTTTTCTGTACACTATCAAAGTACCCCCAGAATGAGCATGTGACCACGCTAATACCATTGGAAAGTACCTTAATAGCATACTGAATAAAATAAAGAAACATGCAGGTTTGTGGAAAGTCCAATCCTGTGAAGCCATCAGTTTGGGGTTCTTCTCTTTGCTATCCTAACCCTAAGATTAGGTGATTGAGATTTGTCTAGATTGATCAACCTCCTCCCTGCACTAGGCAGTTCAGAGAATGAATAAAACTCAGATGTACCTGCAAAAGAGAACACAATGTTAGCTATAAAATCTGCCACTAAGTTGCCTTCTCTGAACACATGTTGAAAGATCATATTGAAGTTGTCCTTCATCTCTATAATTTTCTTCACATCCTGTGCAATTACCCAAGGAGGAACTCATTCCCCTTCTATCGCCTTCTTCATCACCAATGAATAAGTCTCCAGTATGAGAGGGTGAAGATTATGCTCCACATAATATTCCAACCCTTGAAGAATAGTCTTAGCTTCAGCTACCACATTAGTTGTCACTCCTAGGTCTACTGCCCTAGAAAGTCAAAGGCAATGTCGAAATTGACAGTGAAAGTGCTACGGTCGTGCATATCCGGGAGAAGTTGATTTCTGCCAATTCAGTCGGTCCCGTTTATCCTTTCCTTTAATGCTCTTTTTTTTAGTGGTGAAGCATGATGTTTCGATGGATAAACTGGTGAAGAAATGAAGTGAAAAGAAGTTGTTTTAGAGGCTATTTTGGAGTGGTATCATGGTAGTTTTAGGGGTGGTTCAGTTGGGTTTGATGGCTATTTTAATGGTGTTTGTTACTAGTTTTTTGAAAGAAAAATGAGGTGTTTCTAATGGAGGTTTTCATGGTGTTTCATGGAGGAGTTTCGGTGGTTTCATGGTGCAATACGACTGAATTTTTATTTATTTTTTTAATTTTGGTTTTAGATGAGCCGGTGGGTATGTGGTGGAAGTTGGCCGCACAGTTGTGGTAGTATCTCATTTAGAAGATGAAAAGCGAAAAACATTTTTTTAAAAAGAATGTCTTTTGTTTCCACCTGTAGTTCGGGCCCACATCAATGGCCTCATATATGCAGTTCACGCTCTTAAAAGAGGTGGGATATACGCGCAATGACATGTTAGTATTTTATGTCTAATTGACACAAGACTTAAGATAAAGTGTTAAAATGAAAAGTGTGAACAACTCTAAGGGACTGCCGATATATTTTGCCTTACAAGAATTGAAGTGACAAAGAGGTGGTAAAGACTATTTTTCCTAGTTAGCTAAACATAAATTACAAGCTAAAGGTTACAGTATCTTGCTCTATACTTCCGCTTACAAGTTACAACCAAGGAAAAATATGTGAAAATTTCAAGGAAAAATTATCTTAAAGAAAATGATTAATATGAGGACATTTATAATTTTGCTTACCATTGTGGAAATAATCTATTTACTTCTTTGAAGAACAACTTCCTTCTTAACCAAACAAATAATCGATCATATTCACTATTTATTTTTTTTAGCCAATATACATAGATTATACATTGATTATACACAATTATACATATATTATGCATGAATTATACATATATTATACATCTAATGCTATTTTTAGTTTATAGAATTAGATGGGCGGCTATTTGGGTTAATATGTTAATATTTCTAAATAGATTTCGAGCCAAAGGCCCTTGATAACCGATATCCCAAAGCTATTGGTAATTTTACATTATTTGGAAAGAAAAAACGGGGGTGGGGTTATTTGCGCAAGTAGCCTTTATGTGGCTATTCTTTTATGAAAAATTATGTCCTTGTCCGTTCAATGAGCTGAAGTGATGTGTGAGAAAATTCATCTAACTACTTCTAAGGCGAGCTTTTTAATGTTTAGTGGTTACCTAACTTCAAACATTTGGGTGAAACTTCAAACAAAAGTTTCAGGCAAAAAGTAAAACTTCAGATAAAATTTTCAAACACTAGTCTGAAGTTGATTTGAAGCCATTATATTTGCTTAGTTTTATAACCTTCGGCTATACCTTAAATAGGGGTCCTCAAAGTGGCTATTCCTGCACTTCCCCCAACTTTGGGTCAAAATAGCCCAAACCAAAATAAGGTCGGCTTCTTCGCCCAAACCAAAGTAGAGGTAAACTCTATGCACACTACCCTCCCAGATCTCACTAGTGGGATTATACTGGGTTGTTGTTGTTGTTGTACGTTGTTTGTTCTGATTTTGGGTCCTCTGCAGATACTGTTCTTTGGTAGGTTTTATTTTTTTTAGCTTTTCAAACAAATTTTCACGCTTTTCTGATTCTGTACGTTAAGGATTGCGCCCATTTTGTTGCATCCGCTTTGGTGCGTTATACTAGGAAGGAAGATTTGATTTTTTTTATTTCTGTTGTTCTTATTATACAGTATTGTGCTTGTAGGAGATGGAGGAGGAAGATGATTGTGTTGATTATATACCAGTGGCAAAGCGCAGGGCAATTGAGGCGCAAAAGATCCTTCAACGCAAGGGGAAATCTGAAGCATTTGAAGAGGAAGAAGAGATGTCCTGATAGAGAATATGCAATTGCGACATTCAAAGCATTCAAGAAAGATGTCTTAGTTGCCACTGATGTTGCCTCAAAGGAGTTGGATTTTCCTGATATTCAGCATGTGATTAACTATGACATGCCTGCCGTAAATTGAAAACTATGTGCACAGGATTGGACGAACAGGACGATGTGGAAAAAGAGGAATTGCCACCACATTTATCAACAAGAACCAGAGCGAAACAACATTGCTTTATCTAAAACACTTGTTGCAAGAAGCAAAGCAGAGGATCCCTCCAGTCCTCGCAGAGCTCAATGATCCCATGGAAGACGTAGAAGAAATCACAAATGCAAGTGGAGTAAAGGGTTGTGCATATTGTGGTGGGCTTGGTCATCGTATCCGTGACTGTCCCAAGCTAGACCACCAAAGAAGCCAGCAAATTGCAAATTCAAGGAGGGACTCCTTTGGGTCTGGAGGTTATCGTGGAGAAATTTGATTCACATTTTCATTTGTTTACTGTAACATGCAAAATGTATTCGCTTGTCTCTCTACTTTATGAACAAATTCAGTAATTTTGCCATAAATGTTGTTCTACTTCGTACTCAACAGTCATTCCATATAGGTTTTATAAGGCTCTTAAATGTAAGACATGGCATAATGTTTGCAGCATGCATGTTAACTTTGTGCCTCAACCGTATCTACTAAACACTAAGCAGGGGGACACAGTTCTTAAATAACCAAAAAATTGTGTGTTAGGATTTTCATTATCTGGTTGTGGATTCATCAAGGGAAATAAACATTCCTATTTGTCTGGATCTTTATTCACACGGGATTTTAGATATCAAAAGTGTACTACACATTTTTTGCATTTCCTTTGACTTCTAAATCTGGATTCAGTCTCCCAGAAAAGATTCTCAAACCCTACTGGAAACAAAGTAGCAGTCTAAAATATCAAATTCACGAGGCCTTTGAAGTTAAATCTTCGCAGATGCACGCATAATAAGCACATTTAAAGGGGAAAAGAACACATAAGTAGCAGCCCAGAAATTGCACCTTCCGTGTAAATGTTCAATGCCGGCGAGCTGCTTAGGTTGCAGTATTAACATTTTCTTGTTTTCTTTCTTTAGTTTATCTCAACTTCCAAGCTCAAATATCCTTAACTACGGCATCATGAGTACATATTTCGGGATTACTCATAAAATTGTCAAGTATCAGGAAAGCCCCGGTCATCCGGATTCCAGAACTTTGCCTGTTTTCTTATGTTACCCTTTTCTTGTGTTATCCTTTTCTTGTTTCTTTCTCGTTGCATGTTACCATGTCAAAGTTCTTGATTTCTCTTTAAGAATTCTTTCTTCTTGGGTTGTTTTCAGGTTTAGGACGTAGTACTAAACGTGAGTAATGACATTACAGACAAAACTGGAAAACTGAACATTTAGAAACCTGTCTTTCATTACTTACACATGAAAGGCACAAAATTGGAAACCTGCCTTGTGTAACAGAATAAAGGTAGAACGTCGTACTAAACGTGAATAATGATATTACAGAAAAAAACTGAAAAACTAGGTCTACTGACGTATGAGGAAAACTAATAGACTCTCTATCTCAAGACTAGCACAAATTAACTAGTCGTGTTGTCGTAAGTATCTTCTCATCAAAAGTTAAACCTGTGACTAGCTAAGAACTAACTAAAAAATCCCATGCTTGGGGTAATCAGAGTAGAAAGGTTGGTGACAAAAGGAATAACTAATAGAGCTCCGTAAGTCTCCCAACTCTTTACTTAAAAACTCTTGAAAAGTATACCACCATGAGTGGCAAAGAATGGAGCAAAGACAAGCAACTCTACTGCCATCAGCTTGATTGGGATATTGAGTGATGGACCTGAAGTGTCCTTCAAAGGGTCACCAATGGTGTCACCCAATAACCGTAGCTTTGTGGGGTTCCGAACCCTTTGGGCCAAGGGTCCTTGCATGCTCTGAAGTACCAGCCTGACACAGACTCAATAGTTAAAAGACAGTGTCTAACAAAAAATCAAAAAACAATCAGCGCATAGATATGAGCTCTTTACCTCAATATACTTCTTGCATGCTCTGAAGTACCAACCTGGCACAGACTCAATAGTTAAAAGATAGTGTCTAACAAAAAATCAAAAAAAAATCAGCACATAGATATGAGCTCTTTACCTCAATATACTTCTTGGCATTGTCCCATGCACCACCGGTGTTTGATGCAGATATTGCAATCTACAAAATGAGACAGATAGAAGCAAATTTAGGCCCAATTCTTCCAAAAGAAAGTATCTCAAAGAAAGGCAAACAGCACACTCAAACAGAAAATGAAATCAACAATCATACCTGAACACCACAAACCAAAGCACCAGAAAGAGTCTCCACTCCAAAGAAAATCCCAACTATGAGAGGTGTAAGCATGACAACAGCACCTGGGGGAATCATTTCCTTTATAGATGCATCAGTCGAGATCTTAACACAAGTAGCATAATCAGGCTTGGCATGGCCCTCCATGAGACCAGGAATGGTATTAAATTGTCGGCGAACTTCCTCAACCATCTTCAGAGCTGCACTACCAACGCTTTTCATGGTCATGGCAGAGAACCAGTAGGGAAGCATTGCACCAACAATCAAACCAATGAAGACCTTGGGGATCAAGACATCGACTGTTGAAATTGCAGCCCGACTCACAAAAGCACCAAACAGGGCCAAGGACACAAGTGCAGCGGTACGAATGGCAAATCCCTAGAAAGAAGGAGCCCATACTGGGTTAGCAAAAAGAAGAAATGTTGAATAAACTTCCATTATGAGAATGCAAAAAATGAAATTCTAATCACAAATCCGATTAACGAAAAAGAAATCGAATACAACATGCATCATTGTGACAAGATTCTGATTTCCAAACAAATTTATTGCCACGCTTTTGCGTAAATATGGACAAGCAACATGTGTAGGAAGGAGAGCAAAACAAATAAAAAAGATACAAACCTTTCCAATAGCAACAGTGGTGTTTCCAGCTGCATCAAGAGCATCAGGACTTTCACGGATCCGGTGGCTCATGCCAGCCATCTCAGCTATACCTCCAGCATTATCACTGATAGGTCCATATGCATCAATGGCCAATCCAGTAGCAATGGTGCTCAACATTCCAAGAGCAGCAACAGCGATACCATACATAGCAACGAAAGTAAAACTGACAAAGATAGCTATTGCAATGGCAAAAATAGGAATTATGACACACTTGTAGCCAAGATCAAGGCCAAAAATAACATTGGTTGCAACTCCCGTCCTGCAGGAGTCAACTGCATCTTGGACAGGGCTGCAATAGAAACAACGGGAAAAAAACATAAGATGAAGCGATCAATAAAGTACATCTTCGAAACAAGAAAAGAAAATCGCAGTATGAAGACAAACTACTAATTTTCACCTGTAAGCATTGCTAGTGTAGTATTATGTGACAAATCCAATGATAAGTCCAGCCCAAAGACCAATAGCCACGCATAGAAACAGTTGCATGTGCAATAACAACATACGATAATTGTTCAATACTGATTCTACTGAAAAAAGACAACCATACTGCGCAAATTCAGAAACCAAATGAAAAAAGGTCAAAACATAAGGAAAAAAAATGGAAATTGAAATGCATAACATAACATGATTGATTAGAAAATGCCAGGCCTGATCCAGCCACATTGGGAGATTGGTGTCTAATCAAAAAGCTAAAAAGTTTCAAAACAAGAACTTGATACTTACCAGTTCTTTACAACCTTTTGAGTTCCAAAATTGAAGATAGTAAAGGAAGATGGAAGGCAAGTCCAGGTAACAATTGCAATTCCTACTGTCATAAGAGCAGTTGAGATAATAAGCTGGTTCTTCAGGGCTGGTTCAATTTCCTTGACAGCCATAATTTCAAAGAAGTCAGTAGCAAAAAGGGTGGTTATCAAGCAAAAAAGAATTCCCATAGAACTTATGAGCAGGGGATAACACATTGCAGTGAATTCATGATTAATTCCAAAAGATGAGATGGAAGCGACAACAAGAGCAGCATAAGATGATTCCGCATACAAGCCAAACAGATCACAACCCATTCCAGCAATGTCCCCAACATTATCGCCAACATTGTCAGCAATCACCTGCAAAGACATGAAGGGTAAAATTATCAGACGAGAACTCGTCTGGAAATCAGAGTTTACACATGAAGAAATCGTGTAGCTTACAGCAGGATTTCTGGGATCATCTTCTGGGATGTTCCTTTCGACCTTCCCGATGAGGTCAGCACCAACATCAGCAGCCTTGGTGTAAACGCCACCACCAACTCTACCACAAAGAGCCATGGAAGATCCACCAAGACCATAACCAGTAATTGCCTCAAAAAGGCCCTCCCATTCATCACCATAGCGTAGCTTAAAGAGATTAATTGTAATATAAACCACCAAGAGGCCATTGGCAGCAAGGAAAAAACCCACTACTGCACCAGATCTGAATGCAGTAATAAAGGCTTTGCCAACATCTTTTCTCGCTTCCAAAGTTGTCCTTGCGTTTGCATACGTTGCTATTTTCATCCCAAGGAAACCAGAAACAACTGAAGTGACAGCACCAAGCAAGAAGGATATTGTGCTGAAGATGGCCGTTGCAAGGGCTGGCTTGCACATCTTCTCCTTGTTGTAAGTGCATGGCTGGCTCTTGGTGCTGAAGCCTTCAACAGAGCCGAGGAAAAGGAAGATCAAGATTGCAAAAGCAATCATAAAGATACCTACATATTGATATTCAGTGAAAAGAAAGGATGTTGCCCCTGCCACAATAAGCAAATCACATTAGTATTAGATACTAGTAAACTCAAAAGATATTATGTCCAAACAAGAGGATGTCATCTACACCAATGCTTATATGTGCGAGTAAAGAGTGAAAACAGGAGATAATGGAAGCTACTTCAAAAAAAAAAGGGAGACAAGGAAAGACATTGGAAACAGAAACATGATAAAGGCGAGTCAGCAGTAAATGATACATAGAACACCCCCTGGGCTACACTACACATAGCACTAGCATGACAATCCCTAAAAATGCTTCTCCTCAGATGATCACAAGGATTTGCTTAATTAAAACAAGTATTATTGACGAGGGCATAAATATACTATAAGAACTGGCCATTTCATTTCTTTTACTTTTTAAAGTGGCCGATTACAAATGACATGGAGTTGCCAGGAAATCATCAATGCGAGTGGCCAGCATATCATTAATCATTAACCACAACCGTACAATATTTCATCATTATGTTCACTTGTGTGATGGATACACAGATAGCAGTACTGAGGCTGCACCAACTATAAAAAAAGAATGAACTCTGCCTATATTATGATCTAAACAAAAGATACGATAAAGGCATCTGATTTCAATCATAGTGAAAGTCCGAGTCCCTGAACTAAGACAAAAGAAGCACACAGCGAATATTTAGCACTTCCTTTTTCATTTTACTCCACTTTACCAGCTAACACGCTAAGCTCCATAAAAAACCTATTGAATAGGAAAAGAGCAGCTATAGACAACAACTATGAGTACAACTAGGTCTTTCACGAATAAAAATTGATCTAAAAGAGAGTACATTTTCACCTTCGGAGATGGCGTTTTGTATGTTGGCGCACTTAACGACACATTTTGGTCATTGATACCTTCCTCTTCTTCAATCAAGCTGTCATTGTACCCATTCTTCTTCGGTGAAGAACCTCCGTGTTGGGTTGACAGTTTCACGAGCGATACGAGGTACCATTGTACTAGCGAGGACACAGACGGCGCAAATCGGAATTACAATCTCTGTATTGAGATCCGACAACAAAGCCGACCCCATACTTAGCACTACTGAACTCGCCGGAAACCACCAACAGAAAAATAAAAATGGAAAGTGAAGAACGAGTTTCACGGCGAGGAACAGAGTGGACCGTGAGTGAAGCTTTTATAGTGGCAGGAGACAACATCCGAGGATGCCGAGGAAAGTTAACATGTGACTTTCCTTATTATAGTTATAGTTATTGTAGGGCTGCGTTCTTTTAACAGTATACTTTAATGGAGGGGATAATGAAAAGTTATAGTATATGCTTGAAGTGGGACGTAAATAGTATAGGGGAATTCTTACACGATAATAAATACATAAAATAAAAGTACGTTTTATCCCAGGCCCCGGCATCTTGGAATCAATCTTTTTCTACTCTACCTTTCTTAGTAATGATGATTATTGACTTTTTATCTTGGATATGGAATCTATTTCCAATCATCTTGGCTATTATTGAATTAATAAACACTATGGCATTGTACTATACAAAGTTGCATTTTAGTTTAAATATCTTTTGTTTATTTAATGTAACGACTCCTAGCTGAAAAAAATCAACTTATTATATCAGCAGAATCTTGAAACACCAATTCAAAAGACTGAACGAGATCCATTATCCAGAAGCAAGAACTATGATGGTATTTACTCAACAAAATATCATTTGTTTTATAGTTATTTTCCCAAGTAACAATAGCATGAGGAAGCTAATTAAGAAAGGGCACCTTATCCACATAAAGATGGATAAATTTTAATGGTTCACAAGAACAAACAAAAAAAAATGGAGAAAGAAACAACCAGCAAGGACTGCACAAAATTGAATAAAACTGCTGGTTATCAAAAATTGCATCTCCAGATCTGCTATCAGCTTGATCCACTCTCTATCCTCGTCTCATTTTTCTTCCTCCTTTATTTTAGGTGAACGAGATAAGCAGCCTCCCTCAGGGTAGTAAATTATAAGAAATTATTACTGGTCCTACTGCAGTTTATCTTCCACATTTCTACAGCGTCAAATTATGAAGAAGTTGCCTATGGAGGTTGTCTGAAGTTGAAGCATTCGTAGTTGAGATCACCTTCCTCAATATACTTAAGCACAGATTGACTGCTGACTGTACAACCCATTTATTCCATGGGCAAATTGTCGCCTGTTTCTTCTACGCTTTATCACAGGCAAAAAACCGTCTCCATCCTCGTGCTTATTTTTATTTACATCAACTGTCTTTGCCCCGCTATATTTATTTGCTTCTGTCAAAAATTCTTTTTTCCCTTCACTTCCACATTGCAATTTAGTTGCACTATCATATGCACTTGCTTTAGCAGCGCTAACTAAGAACTCAGACTTCTTTGTACTAACTGGAAATTCACTTGGACCATCTGAAGTGTTCTGTTTTGACTTCACAATGAAGCTATTTTGTATTTGCCTAGCTAGCTCTTCCCTCTCAGCATGTAGTCTGTTTTTTGTTGATCTAGCATTTCTGACGTCAATTGTAGCCTTTTTATCAATCTTCTCCTCTGCTGAAACTATTGTGACCGACTTATTCAACCCTGTCGAAGAATCAGCATCAATAGCTACTCTTGAATCTTCAGTTGCAGCACTCGTCGGCCGTGCTTTACTTGGAACAAATTCAGGTGCATGTGGATTCATGATTCCTGGATAATCATAACTGCTTATTTCAGCACCAGGACTTTGGTAATTCACATATCCATTTTTCATGTGAGAATGGCTTGTCCTGTGGTACAAAGATGATCTGGGACCACAAGGAACTCTCTCAGCAATTGATGGAAAGCCCACTGGTTCAGTAAGCATGCCTTGGTCGGCTCTAACATCATAGACGTTGGTCACAGCAGCAGAAATCAGCATATTGGTCAAATGGTAGGCACCTGGATTGAATGGTTCAGCAGCCGCAGATAGCTTGCTCCCATTTGATCGTAAAGATATTTCCTCATTACTTGAACATGAAACACCTTCAGGCTCCAGGGAAGATTTCTCTGACTCAGATCCACTTATCTGGCCTTCATCTTCATGGATTCCTTGTCCGTCTCAATCATTGGCAGGTGTAGCCTCTATGGTCACCGACTGCTTTCCATCTTCTTCTGATGTTTCAGTTGGACTAACGCAGATCTGGGAATCAGTTTTATCCTCATTTAATTCTTCTACTTTCTCCAATAAAGGCTTTAGAACCGTACCTGGTGGCGACACTGCTACTTCTTTGTATGATAAGGATTTGGAAGCCATGGTAGCAAGAGAGGCAGGAGGAGAGGGAACAGTGATATTTGATGTGCGAGAAACTTCGGCAACAGTCATTTTAGCTGAGAGTTTGGTTGACTTTTCAGAAGAACTGAAACTAGCAGCTTTTAGTTGCTTTACAGGTGAAAATTCACCTAAACCAATCTTAGATGCCACTTTTTGTCCCTGTGAAGTAACTTCTTTCCTGGAACTGCTGTCCCGGGGGAAAAAGTATTCCAAGTTTGTATTGATCTTGGCAAGACCTGGTTGCCTTCGGTTGAACATCTTGCCACTACCATGCCCCGTCCGTGTTTTCGAATTCGCTTCCTGCCACCCTTCATCAGAGCTAGTTTCTTCCTTTATTTCCACTGATTCCTCATTTTTAGTGCTATAGCTGCCTTCAAGTTCTTGAGTAGCAACCCTCTCTGAGTCGTCTTCTTTCTTGTTAACTTCTACTACAGTCACAGGATTTTTTGTAACATCATGATCCAAGGGGTTGTTACTTCTTCCATCATGCTGTCCTTTTTGAGATTGATCATCTACTGGCAACACCTAAGAGGCCATAAAGAAGGAAAGAGTAACAGCATTAATTAGCAGCTTGAGAAAGAAATGATAATCGGTAACTCAAAATGACCACAGCCAAAATTATCCCTTCCCTCCCCAAAAAGGAGGTTTTCCCAGGATCTGTGTTCATAGAGTCGCCTAATTATGAGGTTAAGGATCATGTGCTGAAGTATCAGGACTAGATTTTCCCCATTAAGTCGACCTCCAATATCATTTCACTTTTTGATGCCTAAATAACTTACAGTTGAGATTATGGGATTAAGACTAACTTCTAAGTTAAATGTACAGAAAAAGTTTGCAGCTCTATCTGAATTACTCTCAATGTAAGAAGTTTCAGTGAATTAAAAAATAAGAAGAGCATATACTACTATACTGAGTGATGAACTACCTTTGAACGTCGCTTCCTCTGTGCTTCAATGGTCTTTGAACCCTGGCCAGGACTAATGTAATCCAATAGATCTGACACGCTACATCAGAAAGTAAGAGTTTTGGTTCCTTAGACGCAAGCATATAGTTCAAGCCCGAGTAACACCAATTCAAAGGTAAAGTTTCAATACCTGAGGTGACCTTTGCTAGCAATGGTTGCATCTAATCTTGGAGCTCCAGTTCTTGCAGCTTCCTGCTGCTCTAGGGCTTTTGATTCAAAGTATTCAAGCCATGCAGCAGCATCCTACATATATATAATGCACATGTAACTCTCCAACTATAAAATGCAGCAACAGATTGGTGATTTAATAAGAGTCAAGTCGCTTATTATCTTCTACTAAGAAAAGACCTCATTCTTACTGGGAAATGCCCAACGTAACAAAAAGATAAGGCAAGTATGTTATTTGTTGAATACGTTTACAAAGAAAGCACCACAATGCAGAGAGAGAGAGAGAGAGAGAGAGTTCTATCTGGAGCATCATTATTTTTTAGCCTCTCAGAATTTGTTGATGGATTCTTTCCATTCCAAAGAAGTTCCAGTTTTTTCTGAGAGAAAAATACATAGTTTATCTTGATATAATGATATCAACAAGCTCTGGGGAAAAATTCAATGGGCCAACCCAAACATCTAACTCATGATGAAGCATTCCGGAAACAACTGAGAAGTGAAATACTCTGTAGAGCCATAGTAGTAACTATTAGTAAAGAGGGAGTCAGTAGCTAAATTTGCACACACCTGAGTACGGAGATCCTCTGCTCCTAGTTTTGCTTGAAGAATCTGCAATGTAGTTTGCTCATGTTGCACACTCAGTGAATATGCTTCCATGAGAGAAAGAGCTATAGCTATGGCATGATAGCTGGCAGCAGTCTGTCCGAGGCAACAACAGATTAAACAAAACTATAGCTGCTAAAAGGTGTCAAAAAGCAAAGAATATTTCACAAGCACCTAAAGGATATCGTAGTATGATTATCGGTATCACATGCACATGCGCACACACATTCTGATAATGACTTTATATGTCTGATGTTCAATATGAGAACTGAGAGAGAGAAAGAGAGAGAGAGAGAGAGAGAGAGAGAAACCTGTATATGATCTACTCCCAGTAATCTTTGGTTGCACTTAAGGGCTTCATGTAGATATCTAAGAGCAATATGCACATTTCCCATGCCCTCTTCCATCATAGCCACATTTATGTATGTAGCAGCTGTGTTTGGGTGAGATAGTCCACATGTAAAGTGAAGAAGAAATAAGGCTCGGTTGACATACCTGAAAATCAATTATGAACTTGCTCCAGTTATCAAAGTAAATAAGCAAAATGAATGAACAGCTAAACATAGTAAGACCAGTCAAGATTTCAACAAGAATGAAAAATGAATGAATGAGTGAGACAAGACGGAGAAATCTTCTGCATCCTAAAATTACAATATTTATAACAATTTTTATAGTTCAACAGATTTGGAATCAAAAGGTTGAGCAAGACATGAAAGTTTTGGTTCCACAATATGACCAACTAGAAAAGAGAGGATCTTTTCTCACTCACTTTAGAGCCAACTCAATGTGCTGGAGACGATAGTAGAATACAGAAAGATCCCCGTAACTTTTCATTGTATCTGGATGGTCAAGTCCTAGCTCCCTCTCATTGATATCCAATGCCTTTTGTTGATAGATTGTTGCCTAGATAACAATAATAATCATTCAGACAGATTATAATCATATATTCAGCAATTCTGTATATCTGGGGAGTCTGCATTTCTTCGTTTTGTCAGTAAATGCAAATGCATACGGAATACACAAGTGAACGAAAGGTAAAAAAGAAAGTAAATTTTTTTCATGAATTGGAGAAATCCAAAAAGCTGACTGTGGGAGCTCGCACAATTGGTAAAACAAAACAGATGTTTTGGAGTACTTCCGAAATCGTCTGTCAAACATCGATATTTGATAATTCTTCCTTGAACTACCTTTGCTAAACTTGAAAACTTTTCATCAGCTACGTACTTGGATTAACTTTTAAGAACTTAGTTCTGGAATAAGATAACTAACGAGCAAGATATGAAAATAAGGAGGAAAAATCATACTTTTATGCTACATGCCACTTAATTCATCAAAGCCAAGCGCCGAACTTTATGTTACCTGATTGAAGTCTCCAGTGTGATAAAGGACAACGGCCAGGAGGCTATATGCACTTGCAGTGGCACGGTGATAGGGTCCACATACAGCTATCAATTTTGCCAGGGCCTTCAAGTAAATACACAAGCAACAAAAGTAAATCTGTGTCCAATAAGGTCAAAGAAAATCTGTGCGCTTTGAGGGATGAACTTCAGAGACTTCTGAGTTAGCATATACTGTTATTTTATAATTTGTACCTTTGTTCCATACATTACAGCATCTTCCAACTTCCCTTTGTCAAGGGCAACCTTAGATGATTCTAGTAAAGTCCGTCCATCAGCAGAAGAGCATCCAACATGCTGAAAAGAAGATAATAATTAAATCAAGCCACATTTCAGGTCATTTCATGAAGTTCAAAAGGAACAGGTAGAAGCAGAAAGGCTTACTTTACACAAAGGCACTACGCTGATAACATCAGTTTTACTGAAGGGATATGGGCTTTCCATATCATAATCTTTTGGAATCAACTCTAATCCAACCTGAAATAAAACTAAAGCTATTTACTTTGAATGGTAAACTTTAATAAATGCAGCCACGCTTATAGTACCTTATGACAAAGTCCGCGGAGGACCGACAATTTCCTCAACTGTTGGAATTCATCTTTTAATCTCCAACTGAATCTTTCAAAAAGAAATTCCCTTAACCATTGCATCTTGAGAATGTGGTTTTCATCACTGTCTTGTGTGGTAGAGGACCCGAACAAGAAATTTAAGGATGATGCTATAGCAGCTGACAAGTTGGCTACATTGTCAATGGAGGCAATGACAGCTCTAAGTACATGCTTGAAAGCTCGAGCAACCATCTCATGAATACAAAGCGACTGTATGTGAGGAAGCTTCTCTGCAAGTTCAACCTACATTATGCAATGGCATCAGGTTCATCAGAAGACATCAACATTTTTCATTTCCTGCCAAACAAAGAAAGCTCGAGATAGATGAGGAAATGAATCTTACCACACGACCCAAAGAACGCATTTGTAAACCCCTTAGATGCATGAAGTCAGTAAGGGTGCGTCCATCAACTGGAGAAAGTTCCAACGATGCAAAGTCTGTAACCTAAATAGAATTAGAGATTAGTTTTTCTCCTCACGTATTTCAAAGATTTCACTACCGAAATACATTCAATATTTAGCATTACCAGCTTCGGGATAGCAACTTCATCATAATACTTGTGTGCCATTTCGACAAGTTCATCCACTGACTGTAACAAGAAGCATATTTGTCAGTTAACTCTGAATGATAATTTTTTTTTTATAAGTACTGTGAGTGATAATATTAAAGAATGCTACTGACAAAATCTTTCTATTTCCTCAACAATTATTCCTATTACTCTTTCTCCCTTTCACTCAAAAGACGGCAATTGAACAGCTTAGCTTGAGAATTCAATGACATGTTGAATTCTGGCCGAGTCAGAACTTCTTAAGTAATATCATGAACGATTTGAAGTAAGAAGATACAAGATGTGCGGAGGTCATATAAGGAAGGCTCTTGTTTGAAGGGGAGATGACTAAACACTTCTGTGGCAATTAGCAAAGTACTTGAGAAAGAACAATAGGTGCACATTTTAGCATAATTATGTGCCGAGGAAAACAGTCTTATTTATTCACTATTTCTCTTTTCCTTCTTCTCCTCTCCTCTCCCTTTGCACATCAATTTTTCATCACATTATAGCATAAGGATGTTCCATATAAAAGCTGTGCTATTATACCTTCAGATGAAGATCCGTTCCACTTTCTTTCAAACGAAGGTAAGTTTCTTGCGAGACAAATCTCCTCCATTCAGTTTCACACTTTGGTTTGCCATTGCTAAGTTCCGTCGAGCCACTTTCTGCGTTCAGAGTGCTGGCTGTCACATCATCTGCTTCATTGTCATCCATGAAACTTACATTACTTGGTCTTGTTTCCCTCTTTTTGAGCATTTTAAACTGTCTTCCAAGTCCCTTAACTATGGGTTCAGCCTTACCATCATTCCCAACTGTGTCCTCTGATGGTGTTTCTTGCTTTTGTAGATGCTGAACCCAACAAGAACCAAGTTCCCATCTGATGGACCCTTTGGATTTATCATCCATTCCCTTTAGCTTACTCAAATCATCCTTAATGATTTTATGGACCAAAGACATTGAATTTGCATGGTCGTCCAAATCAGACTGGGGCAATTGACCACCTCCAGAAAAACCAGCAGTCATTGGCTTGTTGAGCAGAAGGCGTAAGCTGGAAAAGGTTAAAACAGAGAATTAGAAGCAAGCACAAAGAAAACCATTAACATAGTCCTAAAGAAGAGTGAATCCTCAATAAAAAAAACTGTTAGATTTAAACATTGACATCAATTGGCCAATGTGACTTATCTTTCACAACCTCAATTTTGAATTTTGATATTATTACCCATGTAACTTGTCATCTCCAATCAAACTCTTAACATGGTGTTGGTTCCCAACTATATGAATTGTCCTCTTCATAAAAGCACGAAAAGTTAATTAAATAAAGAAAGAAAAAAAAAACGATGCACGTATAACTGCTTGACTGTGGTAACATGATAAATTAATGATCCTGTACTTAAGTATATTCTTAACGATAAAATTCTTAGTCTTCCAATCACCCGCCATATAAAAGTTCATATAGGTTTTGTTGCTTTTTCTCAAACCTGTTGATGTTGAGTGCATTGGCTCCCCCATCTGGTTGATCATCGATTTCAATATCCAGAGGCAGACTCTTATCCACTTTAATGTCACCAACAACTTTCACAATTGCAGTGTAGCCACAATGTCGCACTGACACCATGCCCAATGAGGATGTATCCTGTCCAATTAAACATATCCTTTCAACTTCCTGAAATGAAATTATTGGTGACAGCAAAAAGATAGGACAATTTCTTCTTTTTCCTTTTTTTTTTTGAAAAAAAAATAAAATTTATACATAGGGGCAGGAGAAGGGGAAGGGGCTTATAAGATGGGAAAGCCAACCCCACCAACAAGGTAGAAGTTCAGGACCTTCGGGCATCCAACCAATTGGGCTACCATGATTATTGATCCCCCAGGACAGGAGAGTTGACAGATAACTTTTACATCAATCCTATGCACGTCATATGAAACCAGAAAAGTAAAATAAGAGGGTGCTTGAAAGAGCAGAGTTGGAAGTTAAAGATGTTACCCAACTCATAAATAACATCATGGAAACAGCGCGGGGG